>PVIC010016735.1:0-33561 GCA_004025085.1 Thryonomys swinderianus | reverse complement strand
CCTTATAATTTCCTCTCTAGTATGTGCTTTGGGTTTGTTTTGCTTCTCTTTTTCTAATTGTCGGAGGTTCATCATTAGATTGTTTATTGCGGTTTGCTCTATTTTCCGAGTGTATGCATTCACTGCTATGAATTTCCCTCACAGAACTGCTTTCATTGTGTCCCATAAATTCCTGTATGTTGTGCTGGGGTTGTTATTTCATTGTAGAAACTGTTTAATTTCTTCTTTAATTTCTTTTGTGGTCCATTGGATGGTTAACAGAGTGTTGTTGAATTTCCATGTGTTTGTGAGGATCTTAGAATTTCTTCTGCTATTCAGTTCCAGTTTCAATTAACTATGGTCTGATAGTATGCAAGGGATAACTTTGATTCCTTTGCATTTACTTAAGCTTGTTCTACGGACTAGAATGTGATCTATTTTGGAGAATGATCCATGAGCGGCTGAGAAGAAGGTATATTCTCACTTTGAAGGGTGAAAAATTCTGTAGGCATCTAATAAGTCCATTTGCTCCAAAGATTGATTTAGCTCAAGTATTTCCTTATTGATTCTTTGTCCAGTTGATCTGTCAATTTGTGACAGTGGAGTATTAAAATCCCCTACTATTATTGTATTCATGAATAACTGGCTTTTCATGTCCAGTAATGTTTGTTTTATATAGTTGAGTGCATTAGAGTTCAGTGCATAAATATTTATGATTGTTATTTCTTTCTCTTGGATAGTTCCTTGTACGAGAATATAGTGACCTTCCTTATCTCTTTTAATCAGTTTGGGTTTGAAATCTATTTTATCTGCAAACAAGATAGCCACTCCTGCTTTTTTGCACTTTCCTGTGGCATGGAGGATTGTTTTCCAACCTTTTATTTTCAGTCTATGGGTTTCCTTCTGAATTAGGTGTGTTTCCTGTATATAGCAGATTGTAGGATCTTGCTTCTTGATCCAATCTGTTAGTCTGTGTCTTTTAATTGGCCCATTGAGGCCACTGACATTAATGTTTATGACTGTTATGGACATATTCAGAGCTGCCAAGTTTCCCTGTTCTTGGTTTTTTTCTTCCTTGCTTTCCTCCTTTTCTATTTAGTTTCATGTTTGCCCCAATCAATTCACTCTCCTGGGTCTCGTGGGTATGGAATTTTCTGTGTTTTTTTCCAAGATGTTCTTTAGGATGTTTTGGAGTGCAGGTTTCATATTTGTGAAGTTTTTCAGGTGTTTTTTTTTTTTTAATCATGGAAGTATCTTATTTCCCCGTCTATTCTGAAAGATAGTTTTGCAGGATACAACAGTTTAGGTTGGATGTTGTTTTCCTGCAATGCTTGAACTACTTCTCTCCATGCTCTCCTTGCATTGAGTGTTTGTGTTGAAAAGTCTGATGTGATCCTAATGGGCTTCCCTTTGTAGGTGATTTTCTTCCTTTCTCTCACTGCTTTCAGTATTTCATTCTTTTGTTGTACATCTGGAACCTTGATAATTATATGTCTAGTTGTAGGTATTTTTATGTCACGGCATTTTGGAATCTGATAGGCCTCATTTATCTGTATGTCTATTTCTTTTCCTGTGAAGTTTTCTGTTATCTCTGACAATAGCTTTTTTATGTCTTTTATACTGTCTCCTGCTTCCTCAGTGAGTCCAATCAGTCTTATATTATTTTTCTTTGTGTCATCTAGAAGCTGTTGAATAGATTTCTCATGGTCCTTTGCTCTTTTCCATAGATTATACCTGTCCTGCTCGTTGGCTGCTAAGCTGTCCTCTAGGTCTGAGATTCAGTTCTCTGCTTCATTCATTGTACTGTGCAAGCTTTCATTCTTCATCATTCCCTGCAGCTCTGCTTGAAGCTGTTTAAAAATTTCCATTGCTTCTGCTATCTTGGATTCTATCATCTCACTGATCTCTTCTTTAATGATGTCTTTCACTGTGGACAGTATCTCTGTTTTGATCTCAGAGATGAGTTCTGATTTCCATTTTACTAGATCTGCTTTAGTTACCATCTCCAAGAGTCCTGCTGTTTGAGTTTCAGTTTGCCCTATTTCCCTTTTCTCTGAATTTCCCTCTGGTGGTGATCTTTGTGTCTGGTTTTTTGTGTATTTTCTCACTTCTACTCCTTCATTGTTATTAATGCTCTTCTTTGCCTGATGACAGGGCAATGTTTGCTGCAGGTCTCTTTCTATTATCTGGGGCCCTTTGGATGTGGCACTTTCCTGGGGGGGCTCCTCCTTGAATCTGTAATGATCCTTGAGAGTTCTCAGTTCTGACACCTCATGGGAGGTATTTGAGCAGAACAATCATATCATGTTTGTTACCATAATACAATAAATGCCAATATCATTATTAAACACAGTAAATAAGATAAAAAGTTTTGTTAAATTCTATTCTGGAGACTTTGAGCTTATGAGTTACCTCTATGTCTATATCCCAGAATTTAGAATTAATCAGCAATGTGTATACAACATACAGATCATAAATGTACCCCCTGAACCCTTTGGGGATAAGAGGTCAGTGGGGAATCAGGGAGGTAGGGAGACAGGAGAATGACATAGGGTTAGCAGATTTATGGAGATCACCTATACCCTATAGCCTCATATATGCCAGTGGGTAATAGAGGATAAAAGGGCATATGTACAACAGTACCAACTGTATGCAGTAAGATGGTTGGAGACTTTGCACACCTTCTTATAATAGTACAGAAAAAGAAATAGGGTAGCCTAAGAATCTTTTACTTCTGGGTATTGCTTCTGACAGGAAGATAGGAGAGGGTGTGGGGACAAGAGGTGAATAAAGGGATCTAGGAGTAGATGGCAAAATAGAAGCTAGATTCCCCCCCCCTTTTTTTTTTATATTGCCTGGTCTCTCAGTGCAGCTTTAGGATCATGCCTCCTGTTGAGGGACGCAGGAGATGGCTCCGGCTCCTCTAGGGCCAGGGTCTTCACAACGCAGTTTCGGGGTGGGGTTGGTGCTGGGCAGAGGCCCTCAACCCTCCATGGTGGTGATGGTGCCCAGCGTCCGTACCTGACTCCTCACTGCACAGCTCCGGGGTACTGTGGGCTGGTGGGCTGCCCTCAGTCCGCCACCGCTGGAAATAGATGGTGCTCGGTAGCCAAGTCCACACCGCTCTGGGATACAGTGGGCCAGTGGGTGGCCCTCAGTCTGCCGGAAATGGATGGTGCCCGGTATCCGAGTCCACATCGCTCCCGGGGTACAGTGGGCTCGTGGGTGGCCCTCAGTCTCACGGAAACAGATGGCACCCAGTAGCTGAGTCTGTGTCGCTCCCGGGGTACAGTGGGCTGGTGGGCCGCCCTCAGTCCTCTGGAAACAGATGGCGCCCGGTAGCTGAGTCCCCAAGTTGCATTTTTAAGCAGCTCTGTATACCACCTGGATATCAGCTAAATCCACTGTTCAAATTCTTTATGGTATTTTGTGGCACTCTATTAATCTTATGTCAAGTCCTCTTAGAATAATCGTGGTGCGAGTCATTTAGTTCGGGGCAGAGTTGTATCCTCTTTAGAAAATCTGTATCTTCATTTTGAAAAGTGGCCTCTGGCTTGCTATTCAGACTCAGAGACATGTAGCAGCCAGATGAATTGAGTGTCTGTCATAAACTAGGTGTTCAGTACCCATCAATCCACAAGTTTGAATAACAGAATGAGTATTACTGCCTCACCCTATAATTATGATCTAATGGGGACTGAGGAAAATATTTAAAAATTATTTATGGATATTTTAGGCACAGTATGGTGGAGTCAGTCTAAAGTGAGAAAATACAAATTTAAACTTTACTTGGGAGATAATCCCTGAACTGCAATGAGGAAGGGAAATTCTCCCAGTGATCAGAATTTCAAGTGCTCCATTATATTGTTTACTTTGCTTAGAAAAAGAGATTATCAGAAGTGTGAGACCTTATAGACATGCTTATAGACATGCATGAGAAGTTGTTAATAATTCTGAGGAGTGGCCTGAAATTTGTAAGGAGAGGATTGAATGACCAGTGGTAAGGAGATTTACAAGAGTATATTAATAAGTTTAAGTGACCCAGAACAAGATGATACATTCAATGTTAATTCTCTGCAGAGGACATTTTTGAGGGGTTTTTGGGGCCATTGAAGATAGTCTATAAGATCAAAAGTATTTTCACAATAATACCAGGATTTTTGTTTACATCTCATGAGTGTAGAATGCTTTCCAGAGTCTATATGTTATATGATATTTGAATATGTCAAATATACAATCAGATATGAGACTACAGTTGTCTTCAAGTACCCCGACACTGGAGATATTTGCAAAAATATAAGATAATACCATTATTTTTATCCACACTTTCATTTTTCATGAATGTATTTGTACTAATATAAAATATAATTATTATTGTTACATTTAAATGAATTAACAAAATATATTTCAACATTTAATAATTTTAGTTTTTAATATACTAAATATAAAAAATATAGTTTATATAAATAAAGCACTTTGAAGTCCATGTGAATTAAGGGAATGAAGACATATTGAAACCATAAATATAAGAAGCACTGTCATAATCTATCACTTACTATGTTCTATTTCTTAATGCTTTCTGGTCCTCCTTGAGCACTAAATTGCATTCTATTATTCTAAGGACTTCTTCACAACATGTCAAGGTCAGTTGGTTCTGGCTTTTTAATGATTAAAAATTCTCCATTATTTCCCTTTTGTTTTGGCCACTGTGCAAGTGAAAAGCAGTGCTCCCTATATCATCAGATTTCACCTTGGTGAACATTCTTTATCACTCTTGGCACAGATCAGTCCTGGCTGAGAATTTATTGGTAATTATTAATCACCATCACAAAGGATGATGCATCCATCCCATGATTATGTGACCTAGGCCACATTTGTGCACCTTGTTACTAATCAAGTCCTCTGGGGTGCAGAGGAAGGTTACAACAAGTCATACTGGCTGCATTAGATTGTAGTCTTTAGTGGTCCCAGGCTTCTGCATCAAGGTTACTTGGCAGGACCCAAACTCTCAGTTCTTTCTCTGTGTTCCAGGCAGTGGCAAGAACATCTGCTCCATTCTTTTTGCCTTCTAGCTCTTACTTTCTGCTGGACTCTGCAGTCTGCTGTGAGAAGCCACAGTGAAGAGTTTAGCCAGGGGTCTGAGAGTGGTTTATGTGTAGATTTTGAATGACTCCCTTCCTATACTTGTAACTACCACTTTTACAGAGTTTCCCCCTTAGTTTCCAACTGCTTTTATCCTCACCATTATCTGACACTCCAAGCCATTTAAATGTTGCTTTCAGTAAACTGTAACTGAGCTTCACGGATAAGGGATCAGGGAGGGAAGGTGTATAAATGTGAATCTTGCCAGTACTGTTCTTCCCTTTTTGCCTTGACATCCCCATATATGACTGCTTTTAAGTGATGTCAGCAACCTGAAAGAGATTATTTTTAATAGAATTTTTACTGCTTATCTATAAGGAGTTTATTTCACCACAAGGTAAATCACCATCATCAGAGAATCATTTGATTTTTTAAAATATTAATTATATATTATCTCTGGATTAAGGAGTATCAGTGAATAAAATATACTATATTACTTTTAAAATTTGTAATCACAGGGCTGGGGATTTAGCTCAAGTGGTACCGCACCAACCATGGATGCACAAGGGCCCAAGTTCAAACCCCGATACTGAAAAAAAAATTGTAACCACATAGAAAGTATAGTTCAATATCATTATTAATCATTTATTTATGTTTTATTTTGATAACTCCCTTTCACAACTAAGCACATTCTACTTAAAGAGAATATGATGAGCATGGTTTATTAAAATGTTATTTATATGTCATCTCTGCACTAAAAAATCTCCAGGAATAAAGAATATTTCCTTTAAAATTTATAACCAAATAGAAAAAAGTATGCTAATATCTTATGAATCATTTTTATTTTAATTTACTTACATTTTATAGTCTTTTGAAAAATATGCACATATATTCTTATTAAAGATAGAAATATACTTCTATGATGAAATTAAGCATGGATAATTATTCTTGTAGAATAATTGTATAATTATTATTATAGAATATTGTAGAATATTGTATTATTATTGTAGAATAATTAGAATATTTGGAATAGAATTGTAGAATAATAGATAGGTTATTTCAACTATCACTGCCAACATACTGCTTATTCTTTGGATTGTGATGGTTTCATCAGCTTGGCTGTTTGATGGTATCAAGCATCAGACTAAATACTAATGTAAAGATATTTTTCACATGTAAGTAATATGATCTGTAACCTTCAGGTACATTACTACCCATAATATAGGCAAACCATACCCATTCGAAGGCCCTGAGAGAAACCACAAAATTTTATGGAAGAGCAAAGTATTTGTCTTGAAGCTGAAACATGGGACCCACTAGCTGAGTTTCTAGCCCCACTGTCTGTCCTTCAGGTCACACTTTCAAACCCTACAACTGTATGAGACAATAACTTAAGAGTTCTCCTTCCATATATTCTACTGGATTTTTTTCTTTGAACAACTCTGACTATTATAAGGAGAATTCTCAGTGATTCCTTACTATTTTTCAGAAATTGAGATACTGATGCATAATTTTGACCAATTTTCCACTCTTACTCCCATGCCTTCAATGCCTTAAGTTCTCTTTTGACATTGCTATAACTTTCAGTGAACTTTTTTATCTTTATTTTTTTAAGACAGAGTCTCACTTTGTAGTTCAGACTGGCCTTGAACTGACTATGTAGTCCAGGGTGGCTTCAAAATCACTCATGGCAGTCCTCTTGCCTCAGCTTCCCAAGTGCTTGGATCATAGGCATGCACCAGCATACCAAGCTGTAAGTGAATGTTCTTTATGACCATAAACACAGAAGCTATATAAATAAAAATAATAAATGATTTAGCATTTATTGACATTCTTTTTACTTTTGAGAATCAAAATAAATGGAAGGATTTAAACAATATTTATTTTGTACATTTAAATAATTTATATGAAAAGAAGTATTCAAGATGTAAAATAAAGAATTACAAATTAATTTCTATGAATGTTAAAGAATTAGAAATATCCATTTGGGATTGAGGAGTATAACTCAGTAGTAGAACGATAGCCTAGTATATGTGAGGCCTAGGTTCAATCTTCAGCACCTCCAAAAATCATCATAAAAGTAAAGCAAAGAAACAAACATACCAGTAGCGCACTTTCACAGAATTTCCAAATTGTCCATTTACTTGTTTTCCTTATGTTATTTTTAATTTCCAACTCAACATCTCCCATGAGTCTGGTCTGTCTGCTTTTAAATACCAGGATTCCACATTCTGTCACTTCTTTCTCTTGTTTTACCTTGCTGTCAAAATGTACAAGATGTGAACTTGTTAACTTATCCACAAGGAGCAACTATGAGGTTTTGAATTTAAGTCTGGATTTGACTGACACTAGTGGTGTGGTGTCTTCTCCAGAAGCATCTGGTAAAGAGAGAAAACCTCACTAATTTAAAAGGACAACAGCTTCAGTCTGCCACTTCCTGAGGTGGCAAACTGGCCGGATCTTGGGCTTACTTCCAGATGGGGTTGGCAACACTTCATCAAAATGGCTTTGGATATTCAATTTACAAGCATTGTGGAGATCATAAATTACTGATAAATCTATAGATTTCATGTGTGAAAATTTTAAAAAGAATCTTCTCATTAGTTCAAGAGAGAGATTTCACAGCATTTGAAATCGTGGCTCCCACTGATGAGTTAATTGAGAAAATGTTTTTGTTTTAGAATGTGGAAGAACCTGACTCCCTGTGTTGGCACAAATGAAGGCTTTGCAGTCCGGACAGCAGAGAAATGGAGGAAGCAACAGTATTTCCTCTCGGGAGCATTTCACAAAGGCTGTTACCTGCGATGTTCCCTCCATTGTGAGTCATGGGATGGCAGGGCGTCCTGATCTTTTATCTCCCATCAAAGGCAAAGAGATTGAGAGTCATTCTTTCCTGCTTGAATGGATTACGGCACAAATGTTGCATTGTCAGAGGAAAGCAACCAGGAAATAAGCTCAGCTGAGCCAAACATGCCTGACAGGGGATGGAGGCCAGAAATCCTCAGGAAATAGCTGAGCTGTCGCCACCGCTAATCACAATCCAAGTGCAATTATGGCTAGTTTCATAGAAAATGGAGTACATGTTACCACTTTACTCTCTTTTCACATTCTGTCAAATTTCTTACAGAAGTTAATTCTCAAAAATCTTTGCTAAAAGTACAAAAAAAGCTTTCAAGAAATCTGAGATCAAGTCTGTTTACAGTTTTTAAGCAGTATGAGCTGTTCTATGATGCTGTGATGGCATGTTTTTGATAATAGCCATTTCATAAGCGTTGCCTCCAACTAAATAACACAGAGCAAGGGAAAAGAAGTTGGCTTTTCATTTTGTATTTCCCAGCCACTCTTGGGTTGAAATGCAAGATCTGTGGAACATGGTCACTTTCCTATTCTGACATAGCACAACTCCAATTCAGGTAGTTACCTGCAGGCAATACAAAGGTTGTGCAACTTTGGGATACCAAAAATGATTTTCTATCAGGCATGCGCAACCTACTGTCCATGTACCACACATAGTCCTGAACAGCTAGTAATGTGACCCAGCAAAACTGTAGCCTTTTAATGATTGCACTTTTTCATAGAAACATGGTATTTGTAAAGGGATTCACAAATAACAATAGGTTGCTGTGTAAGAGAACATGCAGTGAAGTGCTAATTCTGCCTCCTGTGTCCATCACACAGGAACCTAAATCAAAATGACATGTATCAGAAGTTACACGAGACTATATGGCATGATGAATAAAGTGCAGTGAGTACTCTTCTGTTGCTTTCTTTTAAAAAATATTTTAAAAGGTTTTAAAAAAGTATTGGTGCTTATATGCATTAACTATATTACATGTTTTATATGTCAGCAAGACAGTTTCTCTTAACTTAGTACAGCCCAGGGAGCCAAGATATTGACACCTTGTATCTAAATGTTAAGATCAGATTCCCGAAAAAGTTCTCTTCCCGGGCTTTTGAGTGGTTGATGCGAACAAGTAGGCTGCAGTAGAAAAATATGAAATAATAACGAACAGATGTGAAATACTCCAGGGATTCTAATACTAATTGGAGTAGTCTGCTGATGGCCTATAGTTATAGAGAGAAAGGTGTGTAATTATGTGGACCAACAGAACCCATGAATGTCAGTCAATGTGATCTCAATTGAACCCATAGTTGGAAGGCCTGGGGACTTTTGAGTTTTTTCATATTAATGAAATTCATGAATATTTACTGTTCCCCATTACTTTATTCAAATGATATTGAGAGAACATTCCCTGAATTGCTTTGTAACTTAATGTTTCTCATTACCATTTATATATTAACTAAGTGCTGTATACTTGATTGAATAATCTTACACTTGAATTATTTTCATTTATTTTCCTCATTGTTAACAGTTTTCACATTTCTTTCTATTCCTCTATACATACAAAGAGTTATCTGTGAGTACACAGTGAAATAGAAGAAACAGCCTATTTGAGTATTTCTGAAAAAATACTCATTGAGTGAGTGATAGTGTGTGTGTCTGTGTGTGTGTGTCTCTGTGTGTGTGTTCATGGGAAGGGAACAGCATTGTGAATGGGCTGCCAGAGAGATATCAGTGAAGCAGACCTGAAAGACGGAGGAGAAGGCCATGTATGTGAGCACAGGAAGTCTATGGCAGGCAGAGGGACCAGCTGCACCAAGCTCCAAGGTGGCCTCACATGTCAGATGAGGAGTGTGAAAATTAGACTAGAAAAGAAAGCAGAGTGAGAAGACACAGGATCACAGAGGTGTGCATAAATTATTATTTATACACAATGACTGTTGTTTTCAAAATGGTACTTTCCCTTTGCAAGACAATTTTAAATGCTGTAGGGAACATGGCTTATTTCCCACTGGGATGAAGGAGTAAAGTTGATTTTAATTCCAGTAATTCTGAGAGGAAGAGCTGAACAGAGGCATGTTTAAAACAATGAGAACATTATCAGCAACAACAAAAATACTCATTAGTAACTCCTTTAAGTGGGAGATGTGACGACAGAGAAACCAGGAACCTATCAGCTGCCATTAGGTTTGGAGCTTCACTTTGAAAACCAGAAATGACTGGCTCTCCTGAAGGGCTGGTGCTGACCAAAGTGTGCTGTGTCTCTTCTCCTCAGTCTGCAGTGTAACCCTGTATCTGTGATAGCCCAGTCCTAAGTACAGGGGTAGAAAAGTGAACTGAGGCAGGAGCTGAGCAGACCCACATGTTCCCAATTACCTGCTGCAAGGAAAAGACACAGTTCCTCAAATTAAAATACAAATGTATCCTGATAGTTTCCATAAGTGTACTCTCCCTATTGGTGTCAGTAGTGTTATAGTGTGGCCCTAGAAGGAACAGCTTTGACTCACTTGGGAATATCAGAAATGAAAATTATTAGGTCTTACCCTACAAGGATTAAATCTCAGTCTCTGGTGCAGAACCCATAACTGCACTGTATGAAGCCATGGTTGTTTGGGAACCATAAGCTGACCAGCAGAGAAAACAATGCTTACTTAGCAGGCCTCTATGACATGTCTGTGGGGACTCAGCTGGATCTCTTCCCGCATCTCATCATTTTCCCTCAGGCCCTCATGCTGGCCCACACATTCCGTGGTTGCTTGAGCCTAAACTTAACCTATGATCTTTCACTCATTATTCTCTGTTAAAATGATCCCCATACATTCTTTTGAGAGACAACTCACTCAGTTGTCTCTAGGGTATTAGAATAACAAAAACAATTAAATGCTACATGAAAAGTTGTTATTCTGTACTGTGTAGGAAACAGTGTACTGTAGCTTGGATCTTGAATGTTCCCCAAGAGCTCCTGAGTGGTTGGTTTGGTCCCAGGTTGTGGAGTTGTTGGAAGGTGATGGAACCTTCAGAAAGTGAGAAGTTAGATCATTCTTGGCAGGCACTGGAAGATGATATTTGGACTCTATCTGGCCTCTTCCTATTGCTCTCTTTCTTACTTCCCAGCCATCATGAGGTGAACAGACCTCCTCTGCTATATACTGCTATGACCACGATGTGCTATCCTATTTCCTAGATAATAAAACCTAACTGGAAAATAAGCCCTAGCATTATTTTTTTCAACATACTCATGATATAAACCCTACTCTCCAAATAAATTCCAGTCAACATCATCATCCAGATACATGCACTGAGCATGGTCACTGCAAAACACACCAGGTTTAATGAATTATAGAATAATGATATTAATATATAATTAAATATAAATAACATGACTGACATTAATACTTAGAGGAAAATATAAATGATATGTAAGTATTTGTGAATTCCAGAGAAGGTACCTTTGAATGAAAAGTAAAGGCCTATGTAAACAAATAAACTCTGTAATTACTGCCAAATGACCATTTTGAGTACAGACACAATACATGAATAATGTGTGCACTTCATAATGAATCAACGTTCTTATATAAAGCTTCATGATTCTATACATAATGCATGGTAACAGATACACTTAATATATTGATGTGAAATGAAGTATTTTCTGAATTTTGATGCCTGAATTTTTTGGTCACTTTTGTGTAGATCATCATTCATAGCTATCATCATTTTTGTTGTGACTCCTATCTCATAGCTTTTCAATTAACAATCGACAATGGCAGCACTCGGGAGGCAGAGGCAGGAGGATTGCTGAGTTCACGGCGGCTTGCCTGGGCACCATAGTGAGCTCAGGGCCAGCCTGAACTACAAAGCGAGACCCTGTCTCAAAAGCAAAAAAAAAAACAAAAAAAAACAAAAAAAAAACAATCGACAATGGAAACTTTGTGAATCATATCTTTCAAGAGGTCATGACTTAGGTAAAAAATACATGGCATAAAATTTCTGTTGCCAAAGTGCTATGAGCAGGGTATATGGACCAGAAGTGTTAATTTAAGGAGAGCTCTATTTTTAGATATGGAAGATTGAGGTCAATGGAAATGTTCTATAGGAAATGGAGCTACAAAACAGTCAGACTGGATTTCAGGGCATAGACCGTGCTCTGTGAAGATGACATGACTGTATTTGAATAAACATAAATTTTTGTACATGAATAAATGTAGATTACTTCACATGAATAATGTAGATTGCTGTTTATGAAAAAACAAGACATTCTCTGAAAATAACCCATATAAATTAATATAAAACCCAGTCTTATTTCTGGAGAGATATGGTAACTGTCCACAGGCCTCAAAGCAACTGTTCTAACCAAGGACTATAACCTCTGAAAGCATGAGCCAAAATAAATATTCCACTGTCCTGATTATCTCAAGTGTTTTGTCTTAGTAATGGAAAACTTCTAACACAAAGTGACAAACAAAATAAACCTACATTTTCTGTGCAGTTGCAATTTTTCAAAGCTATTTTTGATCAATGATTAGTTAAATCCAGTCTGATCCATGGGCTGCAGAATGTATAGACCCAGAGGGCTAGTTGTACTTTTCTTGGTATTACTGTTGAGTACAGTTCAAAGAATTAAATGATCTCCAGTTATTGACATTTGCAGTGAGTAGCAATTATCACTTTAGAAAGCCAAGGGTAATATTAGCAGAAAAGATCCTGGGGAGAACACTCTCGTGAGAGAAGAGATGTGACTTGAGCTATGTGAGAAAAATGGCTCCAAAGTGTTCTGCACTGAAATAGAAGTCATATGGATACTGGATTCTCAGGAGGAAGCTGAAAGACCAGAGCCTGAAGGTATAGGTCAGGAATCCTTGAAGGCAGCTTGGTCAGATCATCAGGCAGGTGGTCCTGCCTAGTAGTCAACACTAAGGTTGAGGCAGGCAGAGGCTGCATTCTGGTAATTTCGGGTTAAGTCCTCGCTTTCACAGCTATCTGAGCAATGCATGCCACTTAGTCTTTCTGGATCTCTGATACCTTTTATAGATGAGACTATGTATGGCACCTAATAATGGAAGCTGATATTTATTGAGCATGTCTATAGGTTATCTCTCTTAATCTTCAGAGCATTTAGATCCCCAATTTTAGAGCACAATGGGACTCATTGACTTGTCAAGAGTCGTAGAGGAAGAAAATGTGGGAGAAAAGCCTTGTGTGGAATCATCAGCTCTGTAGTCCAAAGTATTTGCCTTAAAACCACATCACTTCTTTAAGGATTTGCAGAGATTAAATGAGATTTATATGAAAGCACCCACCAAGTGATTCAATAGGAGTCACAATTTTACTAGGACCAAGTTTTCTTCACCATGAGGTAGAGAGAATCCCCGAACACTAGAAAGAACTTTGCTTTGAGCACGATATCTCTCCTTGTTTTTACTTCCTTCCTTTTGGCTGTGGGAAACACATTCCCCTATCTCTGCTTCATCTGCCCAATCACATCTTACCACCTGCAATCAACCATAGCTCCGATTCCAGGAAGAGAACTACTGGTTCAGCATCAGTAGTCTTAATCGAGCTGTTAAGGGTGATGGTTCAGACAACACAGGATTAGCTTCTGGCAAAAATCTTGGTTGCCTCCTCTCCCTGTGCTGCTTGGAGAAATGTCACGGGGAAGAGGTACAGCCTCCATTCTTGCATGCTTCTGACAATTGAATACACCCTGTTGCTTTGCTTCACAAGAATACTTTTCCAAAGTGCTTTGGCAAGCTCCTGATATTAAGACAATGTAAAAGCTGGCTTATTCTGCAGGACTGACATTTGTTGAAAGAAATCAAAAGCAGGAGCATCATACCAGGAGCTTCATTTCCTGGGCTACTCAGGCTGAATGACTCACAGGGGGAGAAATATTTATATTTACTTGGCTTAGAGACCATGGAGAGAAATACTAAACAAAAAGCCAGGATAACACTGTCCTTCCAAAGGGGGAGAAAAAAATCCTTCTCCCTCTACCTACCTCAGGTTTTCTGACACAGACCCTCTAAATTTGAGTGATAAAAGATAGACATGAATAAGAGAAAAACAAATACAAATTTGTAAGCATATGGCTTCTGTGCAGATAAGGCCCCATGCAGTGACTCACAGCAGTTGTTAGAGATGAGTTTATATAACTTTGTATCAAAAGCGCCACAAAATTTTTTTTTTCCAGAAAAGTGATAATACGAAGGAAAAGAAGTCTGAAGCTCTGAGGTGATAAATTGTAGGGAGGTAGATATATATGGAAAACCATTGAAAAAGTAGAGATGATTTTGGGAAGTTTGTTATGGAGGTTGTTCCTTTGCAGGGTCCTGGCTGATGAGAATCTAGATTTGTCTGCTCTAAGAAATCTGCCCTTTGTAATAGGAAGTGGAGGCTGAAAGCTCTTTCTGCATCTGCTTCTTTTTATTTGCCTGCAGCTCAAAATAAGTACATTAAAGTGGCAGAAAGGGTAGCTTTATTCATTTGACTATACTGATGAGCAGCTGGTACTCAGGCTTCCCTTTAGTGACAGGAAAAGGGACAGGACCATCGATGGAGTCTGTTGTTGGACTCATGGTTCCTAACTGGACTTGCTTCTAAGGCTCATCTCATCAATGGCTCCATTTTAACATGGTAGTTTTGGTTTGACTTTCTACGCTGTATTCAGTAAGTTTGTTGTTAGCTCAACTGGGGCCTGTCCTCCTGAGGGTTTGTGCAGCTGTCTTTGTGCAAAGTGAAGAGTTACGAGTTCAACTTTTTACCCCCCCCCCCCAAAAGATAAGTTGAAGCCCCAGAACCTGAGAGTGGGATCTTATTTGGAAGAAGCATCTTTGCAGATGTAAATGTTTTAAAATGAAGTCATCAAATGGGTCCTAATCCAGTATGACCGGCACTGTGGACACAGACACAATGCAGAGAGGAGAATGTGGCAGGAAAACGGATGTACCTGTGAACCAAGGAATGCCTGACTGTAGGAATCCTTTGCTTAGGGACTTCCAGTGGAATGCAGCCCTGCTAGATTTTTAAATCTCTGACTTACACCCTTGAGAACTGCGAAAGCACTGGTATTCTGCTGTTTAAAGGCACTTAGTTCATGGTGCTCTCTTAGCAACGTGAGGAAACAGATGCAGGATCCCATCCTAGAGTGAGCAAGGAAGCTGGAGCCTAGGGTTCTCATGGAGTGAATGCTCCCTTTTGTGAGCTTCACAGCCTCTTGTAGATGTCAGGCTGATGACAGGAAGGAAAGCACTCTGGAATGACTTCAGATGCCCTTCGTCATCTCCCAGGGGGTGGTAAGGGTTGTTGGACTACAGAACCTCAGCACACCATTCAGCCCAGCAGCAATATCCCAGCATGAATATAACCTTTCTGCCCACAGAGGCTGCTAGTGGTCACACCCCAGGCTAAAGGCCACGCTCCTTGGTGTAGCTCAGTCCTATATTCATAGACCGCAGGAGTCCAGAGAGGCAGCCTGGCCAGTTACCTTGACAACCTGGTGATATCGTGTTCTAAATTACTTTCTGGCTGCAATTCTGCTATGATTCTCAACACTGCTGGCTCCTCCCAGCCGAAGGAGGCACACAGCTGAAGCAAGAGCACTTTTCATGATCCCGCTAGGGGCGTCAGCAGGGAGAGGTGAGTCGGAGGGTCACTAAACCGCGTGGGAGCATTGCCCAGGGGACCCAAGAACACTGCTGGCAGACTGACTGTTGCTGTGGGGCCCCCGAGTCTGACAGAGCTCTGCGACGCTTTCCTCATCCTCCTTGTTATCTTTAGTTCAGATTCCCTGCAGCAGCTTAGGAACAATGAACGTCATCTTCAGTCAGATGGATTTCTGGGGACGACCCACCTGAGCTGGATCCAGAATATGTCAGAGAATCTCATCCCATGAGATTTCCTAATAAAGCAGTTTCTTTGTCTTCATTTTATTCTCTCTAAACACTTTATAAGGTTTTGGTAATCTGTTTTTAAAAACCAAAGCCACTGGACCAAACAACATCTGCATATAAACAAGCTCCCCTGAGCTTTCTTTCTATCCTTGTGAAAAGCCCCCACCCCCAACATCCTGATTAGGAAGAGCAGTGCAGATGAGGGTTTTTGCCATAAAGAGGGGCAGCTGTGCTTGTGCTGTATGTGAGCCTAAAGTGGGTGCATGCTCAGCTGGGTATGAGGCTTGGCTTGACTGGCTTTTTCAATGAGTAAGTGGTTGTTCATCTAACAGCAAGCAAGAGAGAGGGCAAGCAGCAAGACCCCATGCTGTCTGTCTCCATTGCTGGAATTCCTGTCAGCTGCAGTAAATATGGCAGATAGAGGTACAGGAGCCAATGCCAGGACCTCCTTATCCAGGGTGTATGTGAGGTCATAGCCAAGAGGTCTTCCACAGTGTGGGCATCAGTTTTTCAAGGATCCTTTTTTCTGTTCAGATGGACAAGGAGTCCTGATGAGCTGTGTGAAACATTACAGCCTTTCACTGCAGTGCAGATGTGGGGGTCAAAGGTTCACCATTGCCTTTTGAAAGGCACCCTCACTACCAAAGCTGGGGATTCCCAGAGAGTATTTTCTGCATGCTAGAAGGGAGGGAAATGGCGAGTGGTTAAAAAATCTCCTCAAATGGATGGGTACTAATTTCCAGTGCCAAGCCAACTTTGTGGTGTCTGAAGTCCCCCAATATCTCCAGTTCTTCTGTTCCTTTGGTTACGTTTTTGAAATGGTGTCTTTCCACCTGGCTAGTACTGGAGGGCCGTAATCTACTCAGCAGGGATAATATGTAAAAGTCAGAAGAGAAGGCTGCTGGATCTGGAGGAGCCCTGTATGGATAATGGGGGCATGCATTTGTGGTAGGCACAGAGCTGTGATCTCTGATGCTCTTGGGGCCTTCTTTTGGGGTGACATGGCTGTATCTGTAAGTATACACTGAGCCTGGTTCATTTGACTGAAGCTTTCGGCATAAACTGGGACCTCAAGTTATAGCTACTATATGCTGGAAAAACATTTATATCAGAGTGATACAACTTGTGGTCACCTTGATAGTTACTATGCACATGCTGTTCATCATCTAGTGATTCACCTTAAAATTGAACATTGCTGTATAATTTTAGTAACTATTTTGCATTTTTGTTGACGATCTCTTTGAACCCAAGCAATGGCAAATGATAGGAGGATTTTACAGTGCTTGAAATTGGAAAGGGGAGAGGAAAAATGGATCATTGTGGATCTTACAGAATATAGACACACAGAAACCCAAAGAATTTGTGCCGTGGCAGCCAGTGCCATATTTACGCTGGGAGCAGATGCATTATGTGGATTCCTTTTTTTTTTTTTTTTTGCACAGACCAGCTTGCAACCATTCATCAGCAAAAAGTGCAGCAGTAAAAAGACAGTGCAGAATTTTCTGTTGATTCTAGCAGTAAGTGGATTAGATATCTATTTAATTCAGGTTTCAATAACACAGCAATGTGAAACTTATCTTCAACTGAACAAACAAGACAATCTAGTGTTATCAGGGGACATCTTATTGAAATTTACATCCCAGAATTGACAAAGCTTTGGATTTCATGAAGCCTAATTATTCTGAAATAGCAAACACAGTTTTAAATTTACAGAACATTTTGGATGATTTATTTATATGAAAGAAGTTTATACTTATATTCACAGTATTTGTTTTGCAAATTCAGAAGACAATTTATACCAATATTCAAGGTCTGTTAAATTTAATTTTCCTTTAAAAGAAGTCGTGGTGAACAATCTCCAAACTATTCTCAAGTAACTCAAACTTTCCTATATCTATACTTTGTATAACTTTCTCACATTTGGTTTAGTGGTGATCCATATGGCCTATAGAATGCTGCAGAAGTGGTGGGGTTACTTCTGATGTAAAAAACAAATATAGTCAAATTCTCTCTCTCTCTCTCTCTGAATTCTGGAGAAGCCAACTGCCACCTGCTGTATCAGTTAAGGTTCACTACAGGGACAATTTTATGTAAGATATGTATGCTATATAAAGGATTTATACATGGAGGCCACCTGCACAAGGGTGATTTTTTTCTCTTCACTAAGTCAGAGTCATGCAGAACTGTGCTAAACCAATTCCCTATGCATTTCTTATTCAAGTTGATACACAACTATCACACATGTCATACAGCCCTGTCTGGCAATTATGTGAAGAGTCATATATGATGAGAAAGTGAAGTCACCTACCACTGCTTATGGGGAAACACGGTTTTTGGAAAAAGATCCTCCAGTCCTTACAATCAGATGAATACAGCCACTTGCTAAAAGCTTAAGTGTAATGTCATGAAAGGCGCAAAACCAGAACTATCTGGCTAAGCCACCAGGATTCTTGGTACTCAGCAGCTGTGTAATGTTTGTGATTTTTAAGCATCAATTTCAGAATAGCAATGGAGCAGCAGATATCTGATACACAAGCTTATGCATAACTAATGACTAAAAAGCATCAAATGTCACTTCCTAACTGACTCCATGCGTCTGGTAGCAGATGTATTCAGTCACTGACTTGGACAGGAGTGTGAGTATTTCTAACACTATCATGTATGGCTAGCATGAATTAGTGATATTGATATGATATTAATAATTACTTTTAAATATACACATTGGAACTGATTACACATTTAACCTTGGTATTTCTCATTTTTGTTATCATTTTGTTGAGGCACAAATGTCCAGTAGTTATATTTGTTCATCTATTCTAGTTCTCATACAATTTACAGAGTAAGGTTACAAACTTCTCTCTAGCTAGAAGGTGTAGCATGTATATGTTTCTAGTTTTTTGCATAACTACTCTGAGTTTCTTGATGCTAGTTACTGAAAGAAAACAAATTGAAACAATCGAGAAGTGACTTTCATATTTTAATTAAAATATAATATGATTAATGCTGGACGTGGTGGCTCACGCCTGTAATCCCAGCACTCAGGAGGCAGAGACAGGAGGAGGATTGCTGAGTTCGTGGCGGCTTGCCTGGGCACCAGAGTGAGCTCAGGGCCAGCCTGAACTACAAAGTGAGACCCTGTCTCAAAAAGAAAAAAAAAAAAAAAATATATATATATATATATAATATGATTAAAAATTTTAAAATTGCTTTAGACTCAGTCCTTTAGGAAAAAGGCAAACATTGTTTACATCAGTGTTCATGAACCTTTGGGTCAGCACCTAGTTTCATTTCAATAAATGGTCTGTGCAGTAAGAATGGTGACCTCAGGATGAAAGCAAATCTGGGTCTGTTAGGTAAATGGTGCTGACCCAGTAGAAGAACACAGCTTGCCTGAATGTAGTAGGGTCCTGAATGAAACCTCCCGGAGCGCCGCCAAAGGAGAGAATGACTCAAGTTTATTAAGCTGGGTTTTTGTAGATAGGTTTAGGTTGGGTGTGGCCAGAAGAGGATCAGTGAAGCAAGAGTAGCAGAGTAGCAATGACTATGTGAACAAAACAACATCTAAAGTTCTATTGTGGAAACTGCTGGGTATGCTGACCTGGGACAGCAGATGACACTGGTGCTTCACGTCCTAGTAGAGCAGGTACTGTTTCCAGTCTCACATAGCTGGGACCAGCCATTCCAGGAACCTGGGCACCTGGGGCCAGACGAGACCTTGAACTCTGGCTTCCTGGCTTCTGAAGTAGTATACCTTGTCCCGTTTCTGTAGTGGTATTCTACTGCTTATCCTCCTCACTTCTTTTGCTCAGTGCGTGTTGTTCCCTTAGGTGACTTAGCCCCCAGATTTCCTCCCATAGGTAAAGGAAAGCCTTCTGAGTCTTGAAGGTGACCACTAGTTGGCTCCCACCTGGGCATGTTCTCCACTATCCTCCATGCTAAACTGTCTCCATGATCCTCGCTATACTTCCAGGTGATCTGCAGGTGTACCTTCACCCTGTCTTTGCTACAAACAACTCATTTAGTTTGGGTGTTCTTGTGAACAAGGCAGGCGAGGGCAGCTCATGGACATTTTTCTTCTCTAGTTCTGCAAGACCTCACTTGCCCCTTAATGATCTAGTACATACACTCACTCTGAGTTGCATCCCAGACAGAAACAAGTGATATCATATAGTGTAATGGTTTTCCATCCTTCCTGTCTTTCTCTTTGGTTTCTTCTACCTCTTGGCCATGCCACTGCTACTACATAGCATTATTAGTTTTCCTGGAGAGGTATGAATTGTTGATTTCCTTCTCTGGCCAGAACCTAGCTGCAATGAGCATTTTCTTCCTTATATGGTAGAGGAAGAAAATGAGTGGAGTGCCGGGCATGGTGGCTCACACCTGTCATCCCAGCACTCGGGAGGCAGAGACGGAAGGATTGCTGAGTTCGAGGCTTGCCTGGGCTCCATAGTGAGCTCAGAGCCAGCCCAAACTACAAAGTGAGACCCTGTCCCAAAAAAAAAAAAAAAAAAAAAAAGGAAAATGAGTAGAATCCTCCAGTAAAACTGAAATATGACTTAGAAATTCTGTAAGATTCTCTAGCTCTAAATATCATGCTGAGTGTCGGAAGTGAACACACCTGGAATCATTTCCTACTGATTCACTGTGGAATGAACCTGAATTTCCTAGGTGGATGTTGCCTTGGAACGAGTTGAGTGAAGATTGTGAACTGAAATATACAAAAGAAAAATTATCGTTCATAATTTTCAAAACTTTACTCCAACATAAATGTTTCTGTTATGTTCCATGAGTTTTTCCACTGTGCATTACAATCTGTAAAATGGAGACAGCACCACTTGACTTTAATTGAGCTCTTTTCAGTCATCCTGTAACTGCTGCAGGAAAGCCTTTCTGCTGCTCCTCCATCCATTTTCCACCCACACGCATTACCCAGAATTTCACAGGGGGGAGGGTGTCAGTGTGTACATTTAGTTGCTCCCGGGCAGCCAGCAGTGCCTGCGTGATGTATATGGTGTCTTGAGAGTACAAGATGCCATGAAACTGAGGTGCTGTCTCTCAGGACACTCAATAAACTATGGGCTGGCATCTACATTTCCTCTGCGTCCCCGTTTATTCCTCCCAGATCATCCTTAGGGGATAAAGTGGATGCAACTAAGCTAATAAGAAGCATTGCCCAGATCCTGTTATTTACTGTCAGTCACTTGCTTTTCCCCTGCACACATGCTGCCACACAGCTGGCTGCCCCCACACAGTCAGCCGCCACCACATAACCAGCGGCCACTGCACAGCGAAGCGCCACCACACAGCCAAGGGACTCACCCTCTCCACTCCTGGCGTGTTGAAATGCTTGATTTTAAACCAGATCTACTTATACCTTCTAAACGTAAATAGATTTCTTCTTCTTGCTTCCATTTTAAGTCCAACCGTAAAAGTACTGTTTTAAAAAGAGCCCTTTCATTTCTCCCTTACCAGCTGCTGGCGCTGAAGTCCAGGTCAGGTTCTGTCTTTTTCTCTCCGAGTTCCAGCCCTCAGGCAATGTGCTTCCACGCCTGGAGCATCTGCCTTTCCTTCCTTTTAGGCAATGGTATGTAGTGTTGGCTCCAATTTCCACTTAAAAACAACTTTTAGGGAATTGATTCTCTAAAGGAAATGTTAACACTTACATGTCAGCTCCCAAGTTGCTTCTTTCTAAATCCAGGGAATTGGTAGCAAAGGATAGCAAAAGGTCCCTGGTCACTTACTATTTCAGATATTGTCCACAGATGCCTAACGGGTCCACAGGTCTCCACTCTGCCAGGTGAGCTATGGAAGGGTGCACTATATCAGACACTGAAACCTTTGGTTGTAATCGCCTGAGTGAATTAAGAAATGCACAGAAGATTACTAAAGTGCAGTTTGGGTGTCTCTGTGGGGTGCTATCAGCAATGAATGCATGCATACTAGCAAACGAGTAAGGAAAACCCCACCCTTATTCTGGGTGGCACCAGAATGGAATGGATGGAATGAATGGGGAAGAAAGGGAAAGTTGGTCCTCCTAGGTATGTACATGAAAGAATTAAAAGATTCATATATCGACACATGTACACCCATGTTCATAGCAGCTCAATTTATGATATCTTGGAAACAACCTAAATGCCCATCAACTGGAGACTGGATAAAGAAGATGTGGTTTTTCTATAAAATGTAGTATTACTCTCCCATAAAGAATAACATTTTTTCTTTATTCCTCATTACTCTCTCCTCCACCACATTTCCCTTTGAATATTTTCCATTTCACAATATCCATCATACATTCTAGAACTCATTAACATCTTCAGTTTCTCATACCAGATAACAGATATGATATTTATACATTTGTGACCTATTTATTTCACTTATGAGTATGTCTTGAAAGTACATGCATTTAACTATAAATGACACAAACTTATCATTGTTTAAGGCAGGGTAACAGTCCATTTTATTAAAAAAAAAACACATCTTCTTTATGCAGACTCCAGTTGATGGGCATTTGGGTTGTTTCTAAGATTGAGCTATCACAAACTGAGCTGCTATGAATATGGGTGCATGTATGTCACTATGATATGGTTCTTTTAATTCTTTTGTGTATATTCCTCACAGGGCAATAGCAGGGTCAAATAGGACCTCTAATCCTAGTTTTTTAGGAATCTCAACACTGACTTCCATAGAGGTTGTACCAGTCTACATTCCCAGCAGCAGTGGAGAAGGGTTCCTTCTTCTCCACAGCTTTGCCAGCATTTGTTGCAGGCTAATTTTGAGAGAGCAGAACTGATACTGGCTGGAGGACAAAAGAGTATAAAGGGACAAAAGAAGAATAGGCTAACAGGGACTATTTTTGCTTCTCCTGTGAAAGTAAGAGCAGTTGGGAGAAGAAAAACCTGTAATGGGACATGCTCAGCAGCAAGAATGTAGAGAAATGAAGAATAAAAGAGAGATTTCAAAAAGAAAAGAAGGAAAAAGGACAATAACAGCAACAGAAACAAACAAACAAACAAACAGAAAAAAACAAAGCCAAAACATTACCAAAAGGCCCTTCCTGGCCTGGATCTGCTGCGTCCTGTATAGTCAGTAGCATGGAGGTCAGACGTGGCTAGTAACAATAAGACAGCCATCACCCCTTCTCTAGGTTCTGGCTGTAATGCCTGAGTTGAGCTCACTGATCTGCAGGCTTGAACTCTGCAAGAGTCCAGGGACCTATAGGTGGGAATGACACCACTAACTCATTAATGGCTATAGTCAAAAAGATTTTTTTACTTTTCCAATGGGAGTTTTCTCAATGTGGTGGACAGGGCAGAATCATGCACCATAGGCCTCTGCCTAGGTCCCAACACTGCCACATCATTTAATTCAGTGTGTATAGACAAGTAGATGGAGTCTCTGGGGGTTCCTCCCCACACACCATTCCCAGGAGAGGTCAGGGTTCAAGGATCAGTGTGAGGCAACAAGAAGATGGAGTCTCTTAGGCTCCTCCTCCTACAACTGTGGAGAGGCCAGCCAGACCCAGGAGTTAGAGGCCTGCCGCACAATGGCAGCACTTACTCAGTGTAGGCAGGTAAATAGGTGGGTCAACGTGGGCTCCTCTTCCTGCCCTGGTCACAGGAGAGTTCAGGGCAGGAGTGCTCCAGGCATGAATGCCAGAAGCCTGCCCATGCAGCAGCTATATTCCCATTTTTATAACATTACAATTAACAAAAGCTAAATCTCAGGGCTGGAGATTTAGCTCAATGGCTCCAGCATCTGTCTAGCAAGTGAAGGTCCCTGGTTCAATCCTGAGTAACCACATACAACAGTACTGGGTGTGGTGACGCACACCCACCAGCAATCATTACCACATACCACAGTGCAGGGTGTGGTGGCTCATGCCTTCAATCCCAGCACTCGGGAGGCAGAGGCAGGAGGATTGCTGAGTTTGAGGCTTGCCTGGGCTACGTAGTGAGTTTAGGGCCAGCCTGAACTACAAGATGAGACCCTGTCTCAAAAAAGAAAGCTAAATCTTAGAAGCACCGTGTATATCCATCAGCATGAGAATGGTAAAGAAATTGGGCTTTATACATACAGTGGAGTACTACTCTGCCATAAACTTGAGTCAGTAGGAAAATGAATGCTCCTTGAGACCAAAATGTTCGTGAAATACATCAGAAAGAGCTTAAATGTCATATCATTTCTCTTACATGAGAAAATCAAATTATAAAGAAGATAGACAACGAAAGTATTATGATAGCTCTTTCACAAATGGGAGTGAATCAAGAGATGGAGGAGGGAAAAAGGGAAGGGAAAGTGGATTTAAGATGTGGTATGTATGTGTGCCAACCCCATAAAAGAAATGTAAACATATGGTATAAACATGTACTAATACCAAAAAAGCCTTTATTCTGACATAAAAGTCCATAGAAGTTGCCAGAAGAAAGTAATTTGCATATTCATCATCACATGTACTTAGTGGTTTTCCCAAGGCTAGTACCCAGTAGGAATGAGCATTTTATGTCATTTCTTCATAAGAACTACAGTATAATTAGTACTAAAGCAAGTGACTGAGTCGACTAGTCCAGGAGTCCTTTACTTTTTCTCAGGGATGGCCAAGCCTTTTCTGGTTTATTTCATTTTGCCTGATATATTTTTCTTGTGGTTTTAAGGGTGAGATTGGTAACAGGTGAGAGATTTGAGAGTTGAGTAGTTAGAGTTGGTGAATAGTGAGAGAAGAGAAGAGCAGGACTGTTTCTGTTTGGCTCTTAAGAAACTAAAGAGACTCCAAACTGAGGCTCCAGGTGACTCTTGGCATACGGTGTTGCATTAACACCCAGGCCACACACACTGCTGCAAAATTTGGGAAAATGACATTTTTTTCTGTTTCTGTGCAGAACATAATGCCTCAACTGAAGGGCTCTGGCAGGTCTTCAAGGGTAGAGGTGGTACCTGTGCTTGCCAGAATGGCAGGGAAGCAGAGTTCATTGTTGTAGAACAGCAGCCGCAGTGGAGAAAGGGGCGTGGTTCACAAAACCTGTGGGCAGCAACCCAGATGATGAGTCCAGGACAGATATGGTGAATGTGCTTGGGAATCCCTAAATACATGTGGTACTTGATAAGGGACGGGGCTAACATCTTAATTACCCTGAGAAATTTGAATTGGCTAAAGTTTAGAACAGGCAACATGTGAACTACTTGTTGGCAAAATTCAAGGTGTAGCTCTATTTCACTCTAAAATAGCTAGTGCTTTCAGCTAAAATAGAAATATTTTTCACGGTTACTGGGAAAGATTGTTTTAGACTTTTGTCTTCCAATAAAAAAAGATGAAGTCAGGTTTATGAGTTAGGTGGAATTATCTACTGTGTTTTGAAGAAGGCTATGCATTTTTATTTGGTTACATAACACACCCTTTCTTCCTCCAGACTGAGGTCCTATTAAAAGAGTGTGTTCTTTTAAAAGGAGGGGGTGCAACTCACTTGCCTCATTCTACTGATGTAGGGCTTTTTGCTGCAAGTGCTCATGGAAAATAAAAGACCATTTCCAGATAATAATTTTACAACTGTCATCTAAGGTGACAGTTTCTTTAGAATATGCCTTCAACACAAGTTGTGTCATGTGCTTATTAACTTGGTTTGTATGTATTCTAAGCAAACAATAGGAAAGGGATTTAAATTAAACAACAGCAACAACAAATACTTCCCTCTTACCTTAATTATACAATTTTTAATTACAGAAATGGCTTATCAGCAAGTGCAGTTTGGTTATCTTTTATTTTCTGTCTTGAAAATTGGATCACATAAACCAAGAAGGCCTTAGATTGATTTTGCAGCTACTGGATTATTTTAAACAAAAAAAAAAGGAAACAGTCCCAGAATAATTGAATCAGTCTTGTTATATAGACATGGCTCCAGGCCAAACCCCTAGGCATTTTTTCACCATACACTCTTGTTCTAGAAAAGACTCCTCAGGTTTTCCAAGGACTATTTCAGATTTATTTATCCTGATCCTAAATTCATTGCTCATTCAAGATAGCCTTCTTTATCATTACATTTTATGTTCTAAGAACTCATGTTTAAGCAATGTACTGCGTTTAGAAAAAAATCAGAAGCATTCAGCTTCACCATTTCCTTTTTTTACACAGATTCCTTTAAGCCTTGAGATTGGTATTTGGTGAAGTCAAGTGGTAAATCTGTCTTCATCTGGAGTATTTTCAGGCTACTGACTGGAACGTTTACAGCTGACTTGATTAAAAAAAGAACTCCAACCCCAATCTATTTAGCATTACATTTCTTTGTTTTCATTGATATATGAAACAAATGTTTTTCTGAATCTTTCTTCTCTTGTCAACTGAAGGACAATCATTTGCATCAGTTTTTCTATTGGGTCAGACCATGGGTTTGGCTTCTTCATTTGACGAACCCCTGAGAGCTGACATCTGTCCTGTGCCCTTGCCACAGTCAGCTCTCAAACTCCCCTTTGAGAAAAGCAGGAAAGAAACAGAGTTACTTTCCATGATATTAATCTTAAATAATGTGGTTTTGTCAGTGAGAAAAACATCCATCTAAAAAGCTTGTGTTCACTTTACATCATAACTGTCAACTTAGCTGTAATTTTCCAGTTGTATTTTAAATTATAGTTTTATCAAAATAAATTTTAGATGGGCAGTTACTTTATTTCATTGTTTTGCAGATTCTGGGTCATTTTTGCAGGTAAAACAAAGAGAATTCTTTTATTAATTCTATCTATTTATTAACTAAATGCTCATTAATTAAAAGGCATCTGTGAAATTTTAAAAAGATAAAGAATATCCAATAGTAAGGGCGGGGGGAGCTATTCTGTTTCCACCTTGGTTTTCTTCATTTTATTTTTCAGAGTTATTCATACAAGATTTCACAGTTGGAAAATTCCAAATGTACTTCCTTGTTTCTCTTCTTTTCAAGGGGGAAATGTTCTCATTTTTGTGACTATGTCTTGATCTTGCTTTCGCAGAGGAGAGCTGTGATCAGGGCAATAGAAGTTCTTTTGAGACCGACAGCAGAGATCCGAAAGCTAAATTGGCAAAACTAAAGAAGCCTGCCTCCAGATATAGCAACTGCTTTCTGACACTGAATTTCACACTATGCTATTTATGTTTCCACTTATTACAATGATTTTTCTTTTTTGACATAAAGACTCTCGGTTGTGGCTCTCAGTGCAGACAGATAATAGGACTCCTCCAATAAGACTAGGAATGTACCTTGACCAATATTCCAGGCTACTGATCTAACTTCTATTTAAGGCAGCTGAATAGCTATGGGTTGTGCACAATAGGGCCTGAAATCTCAGCTATTCTCTTTCTATCACAGCTGCAGTTAGGCCTGGGGCTTGTACAGAAACTCTGGAAGAATGCATTAAACATGGTAGTTCAGTTGAGACACATGAAAACAATTAGATAGATATTTAAGAAGTTTAGAAGTTCTAAGAATATTTTGATTTGAAAAAAGTCTTTGTCTTCAGCTGCAAGACAGCATGTAGAAATAACTCTTCATATTGAGGCTATATAGTGTGAGGAGGGAGAAATGATGCAATTTTCATAATCATACAAATACAAATGAAACTATACTTATAATCTACTACATATTTTCTTCTAGGGATGGAAGTGTCCTTTATAAATTTAGATAGAATTGTTTTGAATAGTAGCTTCAATTCTTTACTTGACATTTTAGGGACATTTGCATAATATATTTGCACAAAACTCATTTATACATGTGTTTAAATCCTGCATGTGTGGCTAGGTTAATTATCATAAAGTGTACATACCTATGTAAATACTTCCTAGGTCATAATATAGAACATGATAAGCCCTCAAATACATTTAGATCCCTTTCAAGGGCACTTGTAATGAGGAGTGGAGATACAGGATGGTCTGCAGGTGCTTCATTTTCCAAACCTGCCAGGGAAGCCCCAGCAATGCAGACCTTTCCCTGGTTCTCCCAGGGAATCAATCAACTCACGTGGCTGGAGCTCTAGATCAATCCACTCCTGCTTGACTCAGAAACACTCTAATGGACATTAGTATGCATCTGGCTGTATTCTGCCAATCCAATGCTTGTTCTGTTGTTCTCTGCCCTCAAGAAGGTCAGAAGTGCATTGTGGTTTGAATTTCTTCCATTTACTCTTGCTCCCTCTCTCAGGTATTTTTTTTTCAATAAATATCTTGCATTTTTAATTCTGCCATGATGTCTGCTTTTCTAAGACCCTACATTACTTAGTATGTACCAGAAAATCAATTGATAAAACTTTAATCTGAAGAACAGGGTGCACTCCATCTGAGACCCCTGAGAGATACGTGGGTTACAGATAATTTCTGGCACAAGATACTGGTCCAACTGCTGACATTTTCACTGATGGTAACCTGAGTAACACCCAGGTAAATGAGACTACTCTTCCTGTCACAATGATTCCAAAAGCAATGGGGAAACACATACTACCAAAACATTCATACAAAAGCAATGCTCTCCATGAGCTGAATTATTTCTAGGATGTACTAACAGCTTCCGCAGGGCTAATGAGGAACTGACTATGGTTTATGAAAATCTGAAGGATATGTGAATACCCAAGAGTTTCTTTAAGCTGCCAGGTCTTGTCCTGCAGTAGAAGAGAGATCACAGTTGAACAGCAAATGAGGAACTAAATGAGAATTGTACAGCTTCAGCCATTCGAATTCTCAGTCCAAGTAGGTCTGAGGCACAAAAAGTTAGAGCACTAATTGAAAAACTTGAGACAATGAAATATGGATTAGGGACAGCTGGGTGGATATCCTTGAAAACCACATCTTTACAGGCTCTCCTGCACCATGCTGTGATACAGAGAAAGCCACTATCCTGACCAAGAGTCCATATTTCCCCAATGTGGAGAGACACTAGAAAGGCCTCTTCCCAGCAATGCAACAGATGCCCCTCTAAAATGTCATCCCAGCACCTTCTGGGTGGCAGGCATGTAAACAGGGTTAAATGTCAATAGAAATACTGGAGATGTTAGACATGGTAAGGGAGAAAGGATGCTAGACTTCAAAGGAGCTGCAGGAATTAGCCTGCATGTAGTGCTGTTTTATAGACTGTACCCTTGAGATTGGATTTTGAGTATATATGACCAAGAGGCTACAAAGTAAGGCTTGAAAAACAAAAGTTCACTAACTTGTGGGTATTTTTTTTTTTTGAGACAGGGTCTCGCTTTGTAGTTCAGGCTGGCCCTGAGCTCACTATGTAGCCCAGGCAAGCCTTGAACTCAGAAATCCTCCTGTCTCTGCCTCCCGAGTGCTGGGATTACAGGCGTGAGCCACCACGCCTGGCTTGTGAGTATTTTTTTGAAGCAGAGGATTTGAGACCCAGCAGAGATCCTAGAGAATGGTAATCGAAGCTAGGGTGAGTCTAAGAAGCCTGGCAAGAGTGATGGCCTTTGCTGGTGAAGATGAATTGTCTGCATGCCATGCGGCATGGCAGCAAAACGAGGCTAAAGGTTCAGCGATCCCAGTGTGCTACTCTAGACATGCAGGGCATCTGTGGGCGTGGAAGAGTGTCCCCCAAAGCTAACAGGAATGTGTGGGTGGGAGCAGCATCAGCATGTCTACAGTTCAAAATTGGCTCTTCTCTGCAGGTCAGCAGGGGAGGGAAAGGGGTCATGGAACTGGGTTGTCATCATTGATGGGAATGAAGCTGAAAGAATAGAGGTTACTGGGAGCCATTTCTGTAGTTAGTGGAGTTTCCAGAGGATGTCGTGGAAAAATTAACTGCAGGTGGTTGTGGTTATGGTTAAACGAACATGGTATCCCGACAGGCAAAAGAGATAGGTGGCTTTTGATAAATTTGTATCACTTCTATAATCAGAAGATGAAATAATGGAACACTGAAAGCCCAATGGAGCTGTGGGAAGTGGTGCTCCACAAAAGAATTACAATTTCTAACTCAACTTTGGGCAGAAAGTAATTTCTGGGTGTGAAATCCATTGAGTTAAGAGATCACTGGGTCCCCAAAAAGAGGGACATTATACTACCAGTGGGTTATGCTTCAAGGACTCCTGAAGTTTATCTCCAAAGGCACTGATTGACATTTTTTGGTTATGTATGTTCCAGAAGAGAACACTGCTCAGATATTTTAAGATTTGGTGACAAGTGGTACAAATTGGCATTGATAGCCAGAGATATGAAGTGTGATCATGACTCCTTGGTTAGGCTGGAAGTACATGCTGGCCAGGGAAGATACAATCCTTTCTAAAATCTGACTTACAGTAAGGCCACTAAATTCACAAATGCATTAACAGTAATATTCCTAACCTTCGAATACACGATGAGGACTGATGTATTTGGCAGATGGAGTAGCTCTAATATTAAGTGGTCCTTTATTCGTTGGATTAAAGACATCATTTTGGTGAAAGAAATAATAGAAATCTCTAAAACTGCTCCAAATAAAAATCAATCTGGTGCCCCAGAGTGAATAGTAGATATCAGTACTTTCATTAAAATCTAAAGGATACAGGACTGATGGTTTCTATTACATCTCCATTTAGTTCAGCCCATCCTCTCTCAGCACAAATCAGATGGACCTTAGAGAAATGTATGTTAAACAAGCTAGAGCCTCGATGACAGATGCCATGGTACATGATATTATTAGAGTAATAAAAATGGTGCATGATAAAGTTTAATTGACTTGGAAGATGTATTATTTAGATATTTTTATTAGTGAATGTACATAGGCTAGAATGACCTACTTGGAAACTACTTATTCACACTGATGACTGAATTGATGATACCATGCCAATCAGACATACTAGGCAAAAAATAGTCTGAAATCATAATAAGATATATGCTATGGTGGGCAAGGTGGGTAATAAATCTAAAATATTTCAGGGGCATAAAATTTTAGCAAAGTCTGAAGAGAATCAAAGTCAAAGTGCTGCATTTTGTATAATTTATTACAAAGAAAAGATATTCAAAAGTATTTTTCAGGTTATTGCAGGCAATATACTTCATAAAATAAAATATTACTAAGATTCATACACCAGGTTCTCAAATTGGATTCACATTCAGAGTTTGCAAAGATTCTGTAGCAGGACCACATCGTATAGACTTGCAAACTGTACCATGTGACCCAACAGACCATATAGAATGGGAGATTATCCATGATAGGAAAAGGAATTGTGGAGTTTATGCCAAATTTCAGTGGAAACATTGCAATTAGGTCCCTGGGATTCTGGTTCGAGGTGATGTCCATGAAGTCCACTGCAGCCATCATTAAACTCTTCCAGAAAGGGGGCCTTATATGTTACTGGAGCCTCATGGAGAGATTTGCTTCAATCAGCTACCTGAGCTGGTAACCCAGGAATCCATGTCACTCATGGTATTGCACAAATTATGATCAAATAATGTGTTCCCTAGAACAAACAAGAATAACTGTGAACAGTTATTCATACTGGTCATACACTATATGGAAGGATAAGTGGCCTGAAGTGATAATATTTACATTCTTATGAGCACTATTAGATATGCCATCTTTGTAGTCATAAACTATCATTTCTTTTGGATAAATACCAAGGAATAGAATTGCTGAATGATATAGGATAATCATGTTTGACTTTAGTAGATACTGACAGTTTTCCAAAGTATCTGTGGACCTAAAAACAATGCATGAAAGTATCTATGTTCTATAACCTCCTCAAAATACAATACTACAAATCTTTTAAATGCTAGTTATTCTGGCTATATATTGGTATGTCATTGTCTTTTAATTTATACTCTTATGTGAACTACTAATATTGAACACTTTTTGATGTTATTTGATTAAAGGTTATATTATATTTTATTATATGATTATGTTATATTATGAGTGTTATTTGATTTTTTGATGTATTTGACTATTTTATCTTGTAACTGATCAACTTTCTTGTTTATTTTTCAAAATATATTCTTTTCCAGAGATCTTTTTTTTTTTCTTTTGAGACAGAGTCTCGCTTTGTAGTTCAGGCTGGCTCAGAGCTCACTATGTAGCCCAGGCAAGCTTCGAACTCAGCAATCCTCCTGTCTCTCCCTCCCAAGAGCTGAAATTACAGGCGTGAGCCACCACACCCGGCTCTTTTCCAGAGATCTTTTTATATACTCTGGACTTGAGCCCTTTGCAAGACGCATGTAGTACAACTATCTTCTCTTGTGAGATTTGCATTTCCACTATTTTAATGTTCTACCTGATGAATTAAGGTTCCTAATTTAAATGAAGAGTACCTCATAAATTTGTTCTTTATTGTTAGGGGGTTTTGTGTCCCATTTCAGAAATTTATGTTTACTCTAATGTCTAATAACATTAAAGTCTAATAAAGTTCTGTTATTTTGAAAATAGTTTTACTATTTTCCTTTGTAAATTTAGGTCTATTTTCTATTTAATATTAATTTTTCTATATAGTAGGCAGTAGAGCTTAAAGTGAATCAAATATTTAAATATTTTTAATATGAATGTCCAATTCATATAGTCCCATCCATTGGAAAGATTTTATTTTCTTTATTGAATTGCAGAGATACTTTATTTATCAAGTGACTATATATGTGAATTTTTTTCTATCTCATTCTTCTTTTGTTAATCCTTGTCCAAAACACACAAAGAATTTTGTAGAAATAGGACATGATGTAGCTCAGTGGCTTCATGCCCACCTGGCAAGATCATGTTGTCAGTGTGATCCCTGGTACTGCAAAAAAAAAAAAGAAAACAAAAGAATTTTGTAGAAATATATTTGATTTGGTAGCTGGTGAAGTTTGCTTATTAGTTCTTGCTATGTATTTGTGGGCTCTTTTGGTATTATTTTTCTTATACACACAATCATGTCATCAAAGAGTAGCCCCCTCTGGTCACCCTTTTCCATAATATAATGTTGAATTCTCTTTCCTTTCTTTGTGTACTAAGTACCCAAAGACAAAGTTGATATTCCAGAGAGGTACTCAGATATATCTTTTTAAAAAATGCTATTGATCAGAATAAAAATTCTCCTTTTCCTGGTTTGGTAAGTGATGTCATTTTGATGTAGGACTGAAATTTATCAAATATTTATTTGCATTTATTAAGATGAATGTGTTTTTCTCCTTTAGTTTAATAATGTTATGAATTGCAGTGATTAATTTTCTAATATTAAATCTACCTTATATTCTTACAAAAATTTAAGCATGGTACATTTTTATGGATCACTGGATTTATATATTTACTATTATCTCATGTAGTGTTTTCTAAATTTTGTTCATGAATGCCGTTTGTTTAGCGTTTTTCACGGTCTTATAAACTGTCTTGGAATATATTCAAAATTTTCTTATTCTCCAAAAATATTTGCTTTATACTGGTATTATTCCTTCTTTAGGGTTTTTGGAAAACTTCATCAGTGAACTCTATTAGTTTAGATTTAAAAATAACTTTTTGTGGTGAAGAGGAGATTTTAAATTGAGGATGTGATTTATTTGATAAATTTATTTATTTATTATTATTATTATTATTTTGCTTTTTTTTATTTATTTTTTTTTAATTTTTTTTTTTGAGACAGGGTCTCGCTTTGTAGTTCAGGCTGGCTCTGAGCTCACTATGGAGCCCAGGCAAGCCTCGAACTCAGCAATCCTCCTGCCTCTGCCTCCCAAGTGCTGGGATGAGAGGCGTGAGCCACCACACCCGGCTTTTTTTTTTGCTTTTTGAGACAGGGTCTCGCTTTGTAGTTCAGGCTGGCCCTGAGCTCACTATGGTGCCCAGGCAAGCCTCAAACTCAGCAATCCTCCTGCCTTTGCCCCCC
>PVIC010016734.1:0-33565 GCA_004025085.1 Thryonomys swinderianus | reverse complement strand
AATGTCCATTAACATAGAGAAGACTTATTTAAATACAAGCTGTGGTGCAATCACACACGTGTGTACTGTATGTATGGGAAGTTTTGACTTGAATTTATATTTATTGACCTAGGAGTGTTCCTTGTGGCAACCATAAATACTTCCCTCTTTCCATCTTCCTTCCTTGGAAAGCACAGTCTACTCCAGCTGAACGAGAGCTATTTCCAGGTCCTCCAGGAAGGCTGGGGGTGTGACAAACAGCGAGTTGCCAGGGCCGAGGTCTGGTGGGGTGAGCAGGTATCTATCTGCCCAGGGGTCTGAGCCCTCCCTGGGGGAGGCTGTCTGCGACCACTGTCCTGTACTCAAAAGCGCACTGATCTGCATATGCTGCATCCTATTTCATGAGCTTCAGCAGCCCTACACGTGATGTTCTGGGGTCTCGTCTAAGTCCCACCTGGCCCAGACCACACAGAGGCAAGAATGATACTCAGCGACTACAGTGTGATTTCGCTGGGAATGATTTCTTTGACTTCCCGCTCTGTTCCAAGCACTGTGGGCGATGCTAGGAGATTAGTGATCTACAAGGAGCGACAGTGATTATGGAAATCACCTCAACATCCAACAAAAGGTTAATTCAGAGAAGGAAAATTTCAGAGAACTACTGAAGTATACAATAGAAATTTTCCTCTGTTTGAGGGACATGAGAAGAAGTCAGGGTTTAGAAAAGATGTCGCCGAGAGGTGACATTTCAAAGGATAAGTGACAGAAAGTTATGTCTGTTTTATGGCTTGGTGACCTTGGCAGGAACTTTGTGTCGATAAAGGAATCCTCCAAATGCTTGCACAGTCCACACTTTGGACTGCAGGGAGCTTCTGTGTGACGTCACAGAGGTGCAGAAACAACGAGCAAAATGTCCTCTTCGAAGGAAGGGAACGGAGCCCCTTCGAGCTCTGAGGCACGCTGCAGAGTCTCCAGCCAGATAAATTAGAGTGGCCCCACGTGACTGTTGCTGAGGAGGAATATCAAGTATTATAAAGGTCAGCTCAACCCGAGTCTGGAGAACGCCGTGAGCGGGCGTCCTGGCTCCGCGCAGGAGTGCAGGGAGCAGACTCATTCTGACACATCCTATGCAGGCAGAAGACGTCCTGCGCTTTGTGCCCTGGACCCAGGCCCCCTCGGGCCCGTGGAGCCAGCCATTCTGACGTGGTGTCATCTTTGGAAAACACAAATGGCATGCACGTGTGCGCACAAGTGCTCACCCCAGTGGCCAGAGTGAAGGCCGGCATGGCATTGGCGCTGAGCCAGAACACATCGGATGCCCAGAGCAGAACACAAACTCACAAAAGCTCCCGGGCCCAAGGATCAGCAGAGACAGCGGCCAGGGACCAAAGCGGGGGCTGTGGGCAGACTGCATTCACCAGTTTTTTGTTGCTGATGACATCCTAAACTGCAAGCAGAAAGAACTGAATAAACCCCAGGGTCCTTAGATGATTTAAAGGGAGAAAAATTAACTGAGGAAAAAAAAGTCTCCGAAGAAGTAAAGCAGATCATTTAAATATGCATACCTGGGGCCAGAGATTTAGCTCAGTGGTTCTGGCACCTGTCTCGAAAGCGCAAGGTCCTGAGTTCCAATTCCAATAACCACATACAATGCTGGGCGTGGAGACTCATGCCCACCAGCCATCAACACCACATACCACAGTGCCGGGCGTGGTGGCTCACGCCTGTCATCCCAGCACTCGGGAGGCAGAGACAGGAGGATTGCTGAGTTCGAGGCTTACCTGGGCTACCTAGTGAGCTGAGGGCCAGCCTGAACTACAAAGCGAGACCCTGTCCCCCCCCCAAAAAAAAATATGCATACCCAACAATGATGTGTTAAAAGGTATTCTCCAGAAGTACTATCTATATGCATTATTTTGAGAGAGGATTAATGTTCTTTAATTTGTAAAAACAAACAAACAAACAAAAAACTACCTGGAAACATTCACTGTCATAGAAATCAATTTTCTACATAATTTGAAGTTTTAACAAATGCCTGAGAGCAAAATATGTAAGAAAAATAATGTGGAAGTGATACCACTGTTTTCTAAATATATTTTGTATTGTTTTCACTAATACTAATTACCTGCAGTGTTTTTAATATCTACTTCAATTTGCAAGCTGTTTCTTTTTCCAAAAGCATTTCCAATTGGTTTGAAAAATGTCATCGAAGAGACAGCAGAACTGGGAAAAATCTGGTATGAATCGTGCTCGAGCCTGTGTAGCAGGTACATGTTTAAGTCTCCTTCCTTTACCTTTCTGTATCAGTAGCCAGTTTCTCTCAGTGCGCGCTAACTGCATCCACTGGGGGAACCCTGCAGCCTGGGCAGGAAGGCGGAGAAAGGGGGCGCGGCCGGAAGAAGAAGGGGAGGGGACAAGCCTGTGTCTCCAGCCCCGGGGCCGCGGGCCGGAAGGCAGCGCCTCACCCTGACTTCCAGCCCCTCCCGGTCCCGAGGCCGAAAGCCCAGCAGACAGAGCGGCGCGGAGGGCACCACGGCGCCGGCAGCTTCGCGGCGACAGGGGGAGCCTCCCGCGGAGAAGAGGGGCCCGCAGGGCTGGGCTGTAGCGTGGTGGCACAGCACGGGGCTGGCACGCACGGGCCCTGACTTCCGTGCCAGGCGGCAGCAGGAACAGCCAAGAATCAAGTGGGCGGCCAGGTGGAGAGTGGCACGACCTGCGCGTCTCCCTCAGCCCTCCTGTCACTCAGAAGGACGGGAAGTCCTCGCGCGCGTGGCCCGTAGAGGACACGCGAGAGCCACGCTGAACCCACAGCCAGGGCCACGGGACAAGCACGGCGTAAATGACGGCATTTACATCAAAGACCGCAGTACGTAGGCAGAGCTAGGAAGTGACTCCCCTATCTCTAAACTTCAACCCTAGCAGGTTCGCATTTTAACCTAGTTATAAAGTCTGTGTTTGTCTCCATTAACTAATGAGCCACCGCAGCCTAAGAAAACATACCTATCTCCCTCTTAAGGGTACCCCAGACACACATGCGCCCCGCCCGGAACACCTGCACCCGCGGGGTCTCCCCAGCTGCTCCAGGCCTCCCTCCTCTGCCCGCCTGTGCTTCTGGCTGATGCGGCCAGCAACGCTCTTCTGAGGTGAAGTCCCACCAGGGAGACGCAAGGGCAGGGAAAGAGCGGTTCTCACCCGCAGCAGGCGTCCAACCAGAGCCCCTGGCCGCGGGGGAGACGCTCCAAGCACTCCCAGACCGTAGCTTCCGCGGCCACAAGTGACAGCCCTGCGGGTGCTGTGGGTTCACGGTCCCGCGGCCGCCAGCGAGGCTCGTCTCTGAACATGGTTCTCAGGCCCGAAGCCGCAGTCTTGGCTTCGGGTTCCCGTCTCCGCCTCTGCCTGGCTCCGGGCTCTGCTGTGCTTGCCACACTGCCCCGGATCTGGACGGGAAGGCGGCCAGCTCGTCTGCAAGGCTTTCTCTTCTGTGTTCCGTTCTTTAATATACAAAGACTGGCTGGTTTATAGTCCCATGCTAGTTTCACCTCTTCTGATTTTCAGTTATTTATTATTTACTGCTTCGCACTCACAAAGTCTTACTGCCCCTTGCTGTGCAAAACATTACCTCTGAAATACTATTTGCAGGAACAATCTTAGGCCTAGAACTATTCTCAGATGCTTTTCATATGCTCCAGCGGGTTCCTGGCTAACTCCTGAAGCCTCCGAAGGCCCGTTCAAGGCTTTAGATTACTTGAATTTCCCAGATAACTGGTAGTTTGGCTGCAAATCTCACATTAAGCTGTTTTATTTCTGGGATTCCTTACTTACACTAAGGCTGGAGTTTTGGGGATCTTCACAGATAAAGAGGTGATTTGTTAGCATTTCTACCTCTGGTTGCCCTGGCTTGAAATTGTTCTTCTTCCTGGCCCCATAAAACTGGCACAAGCTTTGTTTCTTCCTTTGTTATTGTTTTTGTTATAGTCACCCAGATACTCATTCAGATGAGTGGTTGCCCAGGAGGCAAGAAGCAGATCTGAGTGGAGGCTTCTGAGTTCTCACCATGGATGTGTTGGCCAGCATGTCATCTCCTACGGCAGTAATTCTTTGTTCCTTTGAAGCCATGAGGGGGGTTGGTGTGGACTTCCAGCTACTGTGAGATAAGACAGCATGAGCCCCGTGAGCTCCCCCTTGGTTTCCTGCACTGGTAGAGCCTTGAGGTTCGGCTCCAGCAAAGGCCCACACATCATAACCGACATCGGGCGTGACATGGTTTGGGGTCGAGAAGCAGCTAGGTTTGTCAGTATTGCAGCGTGCGAAGTTACAGGACTTGCGTTAAACAAATGTAGGCCATACACAGCAAGTCCTGAGCACCGCCACAGCAAAGCAAGTGTTTCCTCCATGTCTGTGTGCACGTTATCAGCCTCTGGTCCAAATTCACCTATTCCTCACTGCATTTTCCTAAAAGACTGGAGGAGGAAACAGCACACAATATTCTGGAGAGTACCTACCACTTTGGTCAATGTCAAACCCTTAATTGGCAAAGACCTATATCACATGGTAGAGCACATGGGATTTGAAAAAGTACCTATAATATAATAATGGCTTCTAACCTGGCACCAAACTATTTCCAATAGCTAAATTCCCATTTTAAGATGTATTACTTTGAATACCTCAGTTATACTATACTAGCCATTCCCAAGACTCCTAACTGCAAGAAGTTTACCAAAGTGGCTTCTTTTTCTGTCCTCAAAAGCAGAAAAGGTCATTTATAAAAGGACAGAAATGGGTCTTGACTAGCATAGGCACTGATAGTTTGTGCCACCGTTAAAATACAAATAGAACTTGTACCAATTTAAAATACAAAGAGACAATGTATTTTTTAAAATTTGCACTCCAAACTCAAGATCTACCGCCACTTTAATGCCTGAACTTGCCCTTTACTTAAGCTCTGAATTTTATTTTCATCTTTGAAATGTAAAGAATATACATCCCACATGGGGACATGTACAGATAGAAAACACCATGGACATAATGGGTGCTCACTGAATGTGCTTTACTGTGGTTAGCTGGTCCTCGCTGGCAGAGCCTAAATCTGTCCATCTCAATCTTCGACTTGATTGTTATCACAGTTCTGATTACAACATGCCAGATTAATCTTTCTCTTGCTACAATATAGGTATACTGAGCCAATAGCCAGAAATTTCTAACGAGTGTGTAATTAAAGTATTTTTATTGTATTTCAACCATTTCATCAGCCTCTCAGTTATAATGATATTTACTTACACTGTGCCTGTGTCTAAAGAGGAATGTAATACCGACAGGCATGCATTCCATGTTGGCAGGCGAGAGAGAGTCTTACTGTTTGTGTTTCTTTCTTCCCACTTAATATTAACTAAGCCCTTAAAATGAATTTGGCCAAAGTTCTGAAGAATTCTACAACAGTAAGAAGTGGTCAAATACAAACTCTGTCCTGGGGACTTTTACTCTGGTGGCTGCTGTGATTTTTAGGGGCTCCCTTCTTGTCAGTGGGAGGAGCAGGCTGATCTCCTTTCAGCTTCTACTGCATTGTTCACTCAGCACCAGTGCTTCCTTGATAGCTCAGGGTATGAAAATATCTCCACCCAGAGAAGTGGAGATTTTGACCACGTGCAGCTCTGACCCAGAAGTGATCTCAGTTTTCTTCGCATTTGCTGTTGGCCTCACGAACTCACTGGCTGCGTAGGGTCCTCTGCAGAGCACGAATCCATAAAGGCTGCACTCCTCAGGAACCCAGATTACAAGGCAGAGCAATGGGTTCTGTTCTGTCTTCAGAACTGGGTTTCCTAGAAACTAGGCACCCTTATAAACAAGTTTTGCAGGTTCTTTTGCTTTATCTTTAAAAACAAATGCACATTAACATATTGCAGAGGTAGCATTTGACACAAGTATCAATATAAATATTTTTGAAACAGCCAGCTGCTAGTTAGCTGTTCGTTCTGAATTGTGATCATCATTCCTGGGAACAAAGACAGACAGTAACAGAAAATAAAATACACAGGGAGAGAAACTGAATTTTAAAATCTAAGTGAATTTCAAACAGCACAACTGGAAGTTGCTCCCAGAGAATAACAACAGGCATGGAATACATTTTAATAAGCCACGCTGACATATGAATGTCTGGATTTCAGAACGGTCAAGGAAATCAAATGTGCAGCCTAGTTCATGCCAAGATGACAGAGCCGACTGTGGACGGTGAGCACACGGCAGGCTGTCCTGCAAATGTGACATCACCGAGGCATGGGGTACACTGAAAAGGGCTGAGACTGTATTTTCACGGGCCTGGCCTACTGACATTTTGGTGAGCATCTCAATGAACCTAAGAGTTCTTTTCTACAGCATTGAAATTGGAATTGCATTCATGTTAATGATACATCCATGAGTTCTTGTTCTCCAGAACTGGGGAAACAAACTCATTGATTGGTGGAGGTGGTGGCTCTTCGAGATAACCTGCCTTTTCTGCAGGAGTGAAAAGAGCATTGGTGCTTCAAGGGTAAATACTTAAATAATGCCTTGAATATCACAATGATTCTTAATATTTTATGATAGCTAACCTAAAGAAGTTAAAACTTTAATTAAGGGTTTTAGATATCTACTTAAGAGTGTCTGTGTGTATATTAAATCTTGACCTATGTGTATTAGCATGTCCATCTGGGTCATGGTAAGCATTGTTGTATGTCATACACTTCACTACAGATTTCTTAGGCCATAGACCAGGCTTGGTTAGATTTTTCTTATATTTTCATACAATTCAAAAGGCATTCACAAAATTGTCTCTGACTTATATTATCTCTGCATTTTTATACTATGTGTAAAAGTCTTTTTTGCATGCCTTGGTATTTGGGTCAGACCTTTCTGCTTGGGCACTCTGGACCTCTGCAATCAGCCTAATATTTAAGAGCTCTGGTTATTAGACACATGTTATTTATGTTGGACTAAGAGCTAACCTTTCATCCTTGTTTTTTCTTTATTCAGAAACTGTTCTTCTCGAAAATTTTGAAGACAGATATCCTGTCTTCCCCCAGCCTCCAAAGTTCAGTCCTGGCCAACACTTCCTCCTGACTGCTGAATCCTAGAAGAGTCCTGTTTGCGCACGGCGGCACTGGAAGCACATTTTTATCAGTGCTTGTTGTGAATAGTGGCATCCAGCATGGAACGCAACGTGCCAAAGTTGTCCAAATGAGCAGCTGTTACTTTCTACGATGCTCTATCATTGAACTCATTTTTACATGTGAAGAGTGCAATACACTGGAAAGAGCACTGTTCTTGATGTCAGGCGCTCTAGAATTCTATCTCCGTTCTGCCAGAACAATTTAACTTGGGCAACACAAGGATGGTGGCCACACACTTTTACTTATCACTGTAAAGAACCCACACAGGGATCGCCAGCACGTGATCTCTGATCTCTCAGGTGAGGGGTCAGAAACTGTACAAAGTGCACGAAAGTCAGAACAATTTATGGATGTGGACCACAAAGACCTTTGTGCACTCTCAAATGTAGCTATAGCAAAACTTTCCCCATAAAGAATCAGAACTTCCTCTGAAGAAGCAAAATGTCCCCAGGAGGAAGACCTCCAGGTACCAGCACTCCAACACCAGCCACTGGTGCAAGAGGTCAGCTCACTGTCTGGTCACTTCAGACACAAACAGGACACCCCAGTCAGCAAAGCCTACTTAGGTGTGAGCACATGCAAAGCATCCTTTCAATAGCTCATGTTCCTATGTAAACAAGTGGCTGAAGTCACCAGTGATATGACATGAAAGGGACATGATCCTGGCATGATCATGCAAGACTAATCCTGGCATTCTGGGAGGCTGAGACAGGAAGTTTGCAAGCATGACCCAGCATGGGTGACTTAGTAAAGCTGTCTTGAAATTAAAAATTCAAAAATGGATGTAATTTAGTGTGAAGAACCTAGCCAAATTAAAAGAAAAGATGAAAAAAGAAAGAAGATATTAAAGAAAAGAAAAAATATGAAAATAATCAATTACGTATGTTATGGAAGAAATTACAGCCCAGGGACTGAAATAAACTTAAGCTCTGAAGTTAAATCATGACCTATTCTGTTTATATTCCACTTGCCACATTTCCACTCCATTTTATGCACTCTTGTTTTATTGCAAAAATAAAGATGTCAGTAGAAGTTGGGATAGGAAATCTCTCACAAGAACAAAATGAGAAAAAGACACCCAGTGTGGATGAGGGGACCGAAAACACTGCCAGACTTAGCATTGTGCTCCTGGAGGCCCAGCCACGGACCAAGAACTACATGAAGAAAAAGCAGAAAACAGAAGCAAAGGAATGACTTCAGAGACAATGTGAGAATCCTATAACTGAAAGCTTTTCCAGACTATGAATGTAGAATGCTCATAAAAGCAATAATTCTGAGAAATTTCATAAACTTCTAGAATAAATTCTAAAACTATCCTGTAATGATTATACAAATGTCTACCTGTGTGATGGTTTAGATGTAAGATGTTCCCTAGAAGTCACTCACATTCAACGGTGGGGCTTGGAATGTACTTGAAGATGGAAGTCCTATACTCATCAGTGATTCATCCATGGATGAGGTCATGGCTGGAAACACTTTCAGGACACGGGGTGTAGTTGAAGGATGCAAGTCACTGGTGAAGATTCTGTCTTGTCCCCAGCTCCTCTCCTCTCTCTGCTTCCTGGCTTCCCTGCATGAGGAGCTCCCCTCCATCACACCCCCATGCCTTTTGCTGCCTTATAGCACAGCTACCATGGACTGAACCCCCCGTAACCATGTGCAAAGTACATTTTACTCTTTCAAGCTGCTGGAGGTAAGCATTTTATCCCAGTGACAGGAAAGTGACTAATCCAACCTAGACTCACCAATGTGTTCACACTAACATCAGACCCGCTCTAGGTCAGTTCCATACAGCGATTGAGACAGGGTGCCAGGGCATGGCCATTCATGCAAGAGCACAGACTATTCCACAGGGTGACTTTGACTTTACCACAGTTCAGCAGCCTGGTTGGACCCTGTTTGGGAATATACTGTCATTTCTCAGTCTCTTCCCACTCTGCCTCTTTCCCTTCTTTCTTTATGTGGGTGTCAGATTTGCGGTGTAGAATGAAGGTTCTCCTTTTCCTATGGCCTTGGTGCTACCTCTCTATTTCTCTACCTTGTCCACAAAAATAGCAGCTTCTATCTGTTGTACATTAACTGTACGCTCACTGTTTGATATACTGCACAGTTCACAAAAACCTGCAAAATAAAAATTTCTATTATAATACGCAGATAAAGAAATCTAATATCTGTAATGCTGGGCAACTAGCGTAAGGTCACAAAAGTAGAAAATGGCTGAACAACGACCTTAACACATGTCTATCTGAGACCAAATCCAATGTGTCTAATTCCTCATGTTGTAAATTTGTCAGCTTAGTTTTCATGATGTATGCAAGAGAAATGAAAACATGTTCCCATAAAAACTTGTATAGGAATCTCACAGCAGCATTACTCATAACAGCCAAAACACAGAGATAATTCAAATCTCTATCAACAGATTAATGGGTAAAAAACCATGTAATCATATAATGGAAAATTATTTGGCAATAGAAAGGAATGAAGAACAGATAAATGCCATATAACATGAATAAATTGGTAAGGGAAAGAAGGAACCCACAAAGACTGAACACTGTAAGATTCACTTTGTTTGAAATATGTATAAGGGCACATCTACAGGAATGGAAAGTAGATTAGTGGTTGCCTAGAGCTGAGGGGAAGAGAAAAGAATGGGAGTTGACTGTATAGAGTTTCCATCTGGGGTCATGAAAATGTTTTAAATTGACTGTAGTGATGGCCTCATAATGCGGATCATCTACAAATCTTAGACTGGTACATGTAAAACATATATATTGAATGGTAAATTAATTTTTATGTCAGTAGAGCTATTAAATAAAAACAAAACAAACAAACCTTAAGAAACATACTTTAAAAAATTCATGACACATGTAGGGATAGGTAAGAAATAATATTCATAAAACTCTAGCCAAACCATGCCCTAAAAGTTAGTATGCAGACAAATTATTTTGACGAGTGACAAATTTATATTCAAAACAGAGCTACTGTTGTGAGATGTTAACAATGAGCAACCACAGTCATGCATTAAACTTGAGGTAATATATTATTTTTATTCTAAATTCCTGTCAAAAGTTTTTTCAGAAAGTCTGCTTTCTGTACCCTGAGCTAATAATGTTTTATTAATGCTACCAATCTGTAACACTGTGACTAATTTTTAATTTCATTATATAATTTTCTTATTCATAACCTGGGGCAGTTTTTGCATATCAGGCTAGAGGTTGCAAAGGAACCTGTCTACCAAGTGCAAACTCAGCTTTAAATTAATCGATCCCATTCATCTTTGTAAGAGTTCCACTCTTGATTAAGAAAATATGTTCTTCCACATATATTACATATTTTTACTAATATATCAATAATTTCTGTCAACAAAAGATAAACTGAAGTTAAAACCAATGTTATTTTCTATACTGTACAATTCATTTTCAAAATATAGTATGTTCTTGTATAAAATAACTTGAGTTTCTTTTTTTTTTTCTCTAACTTATTTAATTGGTCCAAAGACAGCAGACGGGTCGAACTCTTTTATATATCTTTGAAATTCAGATATGAATATTAATGCTTACTAATATACATAATAAGAATAAATCATTATTGCTTGGTGATGATACTAAAGTCTGAAAAATCATAAAATAAGATGTCATTAAAATATTGTCTTAAATAAATTCAAAGTAACTCATCCCAGTGAAGATGCTGAAAATCAACCACTTTACTGGAATCCTGTTCCCTGAACGTGAACGTGGGCCCTAGAACGGCCACCAGTCGCCCTCCCTGTTCCTTTGTGTAACTCTTCCCCTTTGCCTGTGGCGTGGACCTGATTTCTGCTTCAAGTGAACAGAATACGGCAGGAGTGGTGAGATGTCACTTAGGACGTCACGTTCCAGAATCCCAGGTCTACCCTGGACGCTCCCCAGAGTTCTTCCTCCCGCTTGCCCAGGGGAAGCTGATCTCCTTGCTATGGCCACTTTATAGAGAACTCCGTTTGGCAGGAGGCTGAGGGCCGGATGCCACCCACTCGCTGCTGGAGCTTGCAGCGAACACCCTTCGGCGGCCCTTCCTGGGAAGCAGCAGCCCGGGGGATGGCATTGTGACTGCACTTCACTGGGCCTGGCACCTGGCAAAGCTCCTCCAGATTCCTGGCCCGCAAAACTACCAGGGAAAATGCTCGTGATTTTAAGTTGCTTGGGTATAATTTGTTATGTCGCAAAAGGTATCCTGAATCATGGTCCCAGAGTTGAAAACAGAACAAAGAAATGCAATAAAATGTCTAGAGACATGTATTTATATTTTCCGTGAGGAGAAAACTGTTTCTCACCAAAATGAGTAGCCTGGGCAGATGCTTTTAAAAGTATTCAAACGTAGCCATCATGACTGCTCTGGTTTCTGTCTCGATGTCCCCACAACGCCGAAGCACCCACCCACAGACAGGGCGGACGCCCACTAGCGGACTGATCCACTGACAAACTAAATGTGAGGCTGCGAGCGAAGGCTGCCTGGAGGAGGCTCACAGGCGTGTGTCCCGCAAGAGTCTGTCTCTCCGTCTCCCATGATCTCTCCCTCCCTCCCCGTCTCCTCAGGAGCTCCTTTGCCTCCGCCATGCCACCCGGCCCTGCAGTTGGCTGTGACTAGAGTCTGGAGCCTCCACAAACTGGGGGCTAAAGCAGACCTTCTCCTCTTTATGGCTTTCGGCATTGTATTTCAGTGAAGCGGAAGTCACTGAGACATAGGTAGATACAGTTATGTGAGTGCAGCAGAAGTACTCACGCCGCAGACCTCAAAGAGGGGGTGCACGGCGGCGTTCCTGAGAAACAGCCGGCAGGGCCAGGGCCTGAGCACCCGCGGAGTGCCAACGCCCGGTGCTCAGCCCTCACCGCCAGCCCCATGAGCGTCCTGGCTGCACACGGCTTCCGAGGCCCAGCTCCACGGGGCACAGGCCTACCCCGCACCGCTCATCACCGGGTGTCCCGGGCCCCCGGGAGCCTGCTGGGCTCCCCAGGGTGTTGTCACTGTGTTTGTCAAACTGCTCATGCACAGGACGGGAAAGCGGAGACGATTTATATTAGAAAGATTTTCAGATTTGAAATAGCATAGCAAAATCACCTCACCTTTTTCTCCCTGAAAGTTCCATGAAATATCAAAAGTAATCAGAAATACACAGAGCCAAGTGGAGGCGGATACGCGTGTTATCCCGGCACTGTGGAGGCCGAATTCAAGGCAAATCTAGATAGCATCATCAGACCCTCCCTCAACAGAAAAATCACATCTTAAAAAATTTATATGAAATACTTGGCGACAGAACTGTTTCAGAGTTCAGAATGTTTACTAGTCGAACGACCCTAACCAATGTATGGAATGCTCTAAAATTCACAGCTTTTTGAGAGCGGGCTTTTTGAGCACTTAGGGCATCGGGTTAGGAACTCCCAAGTGAACCCTCGGGAAAGCGGGGGTTAGGAAGCGCGAAGAAGGAAGGGCCGCAGGAGAGGGGAAACCCAGCGGACTGGAGAGGCCACGCGTGCAGAGCTCGTTTCCGGCGCGCCCCGTGCACACTCCCAGGAGTAAGCGGCACACGGCGGGGGGGGGGGGGCACGCGTGAGGACGCCACCCTGCGGGAAGCCAACCTCGGGGCGAAGGAGGTGGAGCAGGGCGTGATACACAAGGATCCCACCTTGCTTGCGGTGCCTGCGTGCGGCCGGAGGGAGGGGCAGCCCTGGGACCGCCCTGGGAAGCCGGGCCAGGCCCGGGCGACGCTCGCACACGCTCACACAGGGCTGAGCTTGCCTGTGCATGGCCGGCCTGCTTCCATAAGATGCCTGTCCTCATACTTTTTAAAATATTATAAGAGCAAACATAAAACTTTGCTATACATAATACTTATGGCATTGTATATTTTATAAGTGCCACGGGCAAGCCAAAACTTGGACATGCATACGGCCCAAGGTTTCTTAGCACCTCCGAAGCGATCTGCTCTGGCCCCTCCCCAACAACGCCCAGTTCTGAGACACAAACAACAATGCAAATAAGCTAAATATAATTGATTCATAGAAAAGCTAACAAAGTGGGGACATTAATCACTGATGGAGAATACATATCTGAGAAATGTGACTATGTGTTTCAGAAGAAAAATCACAAATCAACATGGATTTTTAAAAACAAAGAAGTCATATAGAGGTAACAGTTGCCTATTACAGTAGTAAAACAGAGGTGCTTCAAGATTTTACGAAGTATGACTACAGAGATGAAAAAGAGTAAATAGGTGGTAGATTTCACTGTCTGCTTCCACCTCTCTAATTCCAAATACAGAATTTTGGCTGTGTCTTGGATTTATCCAAACTTAAAACAAAAAAACTTATGCAGAAGATGTCAAAGATGAAAATGAGAGAGCCGGGCGGTAACACTGGACCACCTATGCATTTATCAGGCACAAGCCACTGCTGTGTGTCAGCTGTGACCTTCGTGGCCCACAGGGACGGAAGACCAAGGAACAGCCTGCAGCAGGGGAGGCCACACCGAGCCGCGCCGGCCAACAGGGTCCTTCGGGACACAGTTCCTCTTCCAGCCGGCCAAACGCCAGCTGCTGGAACCACCGGGATATAGAGTTTTATGAGAAATCAAGCTCAGGCTAGATGAAATGTGTGGTCTGAAATTCCCACTGCTCCTACGGTCTGAGACAGCCTGATCCGAAAATGTACAACTTATGCAATGAAATATTATTAAAACAATGGAACTCATGAGGCTGGCAGAGGAAACAGCATCTGAAGAGCATTTCATACTCACGGACTCGTGCACTCCAACTGACTGGCCAGTGTAAGCTCACAACTGAAACTTAGAAACCATAGAAATAATTCAGTGAGAGAGATAAAAACAGACAGAACAGAGCCGCTCCCTCCTCCAAAGGGAACTTTCATCCTAAGAACAACAAACAAGAACATCTGAAAATATTCATAAACGACACTGGAAACAACTATGCCCTTCAGTGGAGAACGTTTAAGGAAATATCTATTTCATGGAATTATACTCAGCAGTCAAAAAATTAATATATGCAATGAGCAAACCTCTGGGGAATTGTGCCTGGTGAGAAAAAGTCAATCACGAAAGGTTATTTAACAGTGTAAGTCCATTCATTAACATTTATTGATACATTATTCTTAAAGTGACAGAACTACAGAAATGGAGAAGAGGTTAGCAGTTGTCAGAAACTGGATGGCAGGAAAGAGGCTGGTAGAATAAAAGAGGGTTTAGCTACAAAAGGCAACACCCAGAATATTTCAGGACAGAGAACTTTCCTTCCTGTCGATGGTGCTGGTGAGTACATGAATATGCCCAGAGCCAAAGGAAACCTCTTCTCCATTAGGACACAGGCACCTGGTCCAGCAACAGTAAAATGACCAGAGAGCTGCTGTAGATTAAGATCAGCTTACTGTGATCTCAGGTTTTTAAATGGTAAATGTAGACAAATTGATACGAACAGCAGAGGCTATCTTACCACAATTTTACACAAAATATAAATTTATTATTACGAGCAAAGTAGAATTTTAAAAACTAAACAAATTATTTTTTAAATGATCAGGCAAATTGGTAAAATGACAAGTGCACTATTATAAATAAAAGATATGGTCACAAGAATTAAGTCTGTGGGTAGGTTACAGAAGAGAAATGGTGACATGGAAAGCAGATGTGAAGTTACCCAATGTAGTCTAAAGAGACAGACAGACATTAAGTACAAAAATGTGACGGAGGATAGACTTGGGAGAGAGAACAAGATGGCCAGAGAATGGGCCCAAAAGGAAACCAGAAAAGAAGAATATTACATAGAGAGATAATTGTTGATAATTTTAAAAACTGATGAAGTTTATGAATTTATAGATATTATAAGTACAATAATATATATGAACATGTAATCAGTAAAATAAATACAAAGATGTCCACACCAAGATATATTGTAATAAACCACATAACACATACTCATACACAGACAAAAACAGTCATAGAGAGGATAATTACAACAAGGGAAGACTAATACAACTGACATGGGAAACCAGAAAATCATATATTTTAAGTACTGAGAAAAAGAGCAGTTAAGTTAAAGTCGTATGCATTAGTAATATTTTTAAGAATGAGAGTAAACTTACATTTTCACCCAAAACAAAGACTGAGAGACATTACATATTATCTTCTCTAGTGGATTTCTAAAAGACATGTTTCAAAAAGAAAGAAAGAAGACCAAGAAAGAAGAACTGAACTATAGGAAGGAATGGAAGGGAGAAATTGTTATACTGATAACTCTAACATTTTTCATATAAGAATAACAATGCTTAGTTTGTAGAGTTAAACATGAGACAGAATTAAATATTGCATGATAAAGAAATGGCAGTTAAAACATTCTCTAGTGCCTTCCAAGAATGTTTTCATTGCTTGAGAAAAGGGTCTTGATCAACTTCACAGTTTGCTAAGAATAAAATTTCGAAGTTAATCATAAAAGGAATGAGAGTAGAAGGCTAATTTCCTAAATTGCTGAAATAAAAAGAAATCAATACAGAAGAAGGCAAAAACCACAAAAAGAGTAAAATATAAAACAATAATAAAACTAAAATGATGAGGAAAAATTACAAAATGAATGCATTTATGATTGTCAGATACTAATTTAGGTCACTATGAGCCCATAGTACAATATAGGAAGAAAATCCATGATCAAACTTCTCCCGTCAACAGAGAGTTACCGATGTTCAGTTATGATAACACAACATAAATGAACTAATCTTTCCTGTTAATAGAGATCAGAAAATTGAAATACAAATATCTTTTGTAAATGAGATATATCTGAAATATAGATATCTGAAAAGATGAAAGAAAACAATGTAAAATTATGTATCAGGCAATAGTTTTTTTAAATGTTAGTGTGAATAACATCAGATTACAAAAGCAAAATAGGAGTAATTCTGGGAAAAAAATCAAAATATTTGATTATTCATCAAAGTTAAACATGATTTTTAATATTTTAGAAGCAAAAGAAACAAAATACTTAAATCAAACATTGATAAACTATAGACAAATTGGCAATTCTGACTAAATAGGACTCAGAATAATATACAACTTCATATAATCTTTAAAGTTGTTATGTAAGTTGAACAGCATATTTAATAAGTTTAAACTATGATTTAATATTTATCAGATTAAACAAGTATCAATAAATGCAGAAATTAAAATAATCAATATTCACTTACACTGTTTTGAAATATTTAGTGGACCTAATACCGCCATTGTTCCTTTTGTTACAATAATGAAATGCTTCTGCTTTAAAATCTATAGCATATGACACTGTCACCATTGTAGTTGACACTGAATGGGAGTGTCTTCTCCATATAATGAAGTGAGATAAAGACTACAACTGAAATGAACCAAGGAAAGCTGTGATTGTTTTAAGGTGGCATGAAAAGTTTTATAGAAATCACCCACATTCGTATACTACTAAATTAAGATGATTTCAGCACAGTGGCTAGATAAAATATTAATGCAAAATACTAACATTTCTGAATTCTAATTATGTCTTACAGTGCAGTTCTTAAAGATATCCGTTAGAACCAAACAAAGGAATAAAGCTCCTAGAAATAAATGTGATGATTTTTATAAAAAAATGTAAACGAGTGCCGGGCGTGGTGGCGCACGCCTGTCATCCCAGCACTCGGGAGGCAGAGGCAGGAGGATTGCTGAGTTCGAGGCTTGCCTGGGCTACATCGTGAGCTCAGGGCCAGCCTGGACTACAAAGCGAGACCCTGTCTCACAAAAAAAAAAAAAAAAATGTAAATGACTTTTTAAGGGTTAAAATTTTACCCAAAGACATTACAGACTTAAAGAAGGCTTGAACGAGAGCTATGTCTATTCACAAACTTAATAGAGTACAGATATGACTTTCACCAAATTGACCTATGTATTCATTGGAACTTTAATGAAATCAATTTCTTGTAGAGGTTGTTGAAGAAAAATAAGCTTATACAGTATAACATTTATATGGGAGGAGGATACTCTAAGAAAAACTGAGATACATATTGTGTTGTTTTCTAAAACTAAGTCACATACGTGTTTGCATATAAATCGAAATGGAATGACATACTTAGCTAGAAAAAAATACGGCTGGAGGAAAGAGAAATACAATACCCAGAAGCTAGGGGAGGAAACTTAACTTTGTTCCGAGCATTGACAGAAGAGAAAAAAAGAATGTAAACAGAGTAGCTCAGTCGCTTCTCCATTTTAGACAAATTACTCATCACTGGATTCAGCCGTCCTTTGGCGGAGGAAAACACGCTAAGAGTGCTGCTAATGAAAAAACAAATGAGTACTGGGCTACAAAGATGAGGGGGGACCGGAAGCACACTCGACATGTATTACAAAGGGAATTTTTAAGATTAAACAAGATAAGTAGGTCACAAAGCAGTGAAAATACAAAACATGAGAGGTGGTTCATTGAAAACAATAAAAAAGTTAAAAATAATACAATAGATACGTCGATAATTTTTAGACAAGGGACAAAAATTTAAATAACCAAAATTAAAAATGAGAAATGGAATATACCAAGTACATATTTAAATAATAGACACATAATAGACGACCTAATTAAATAATGTCGATAAACTAAGTCAGTACTTGAAAATTTTAAAAAAACTGACTCCACGAGAAACATGAAAACCTAAGTAAAGTTTTGAAATTGTAAAGGTATACGTTCTCCAGAAAGTTCTAGACATAGAATTTTATGAATCATTCCTTTTAAACTTCTACAGAACAATAATCCCCATGCTGTATAATTTATTTGGTTTGTCTAATAAATACAGCAAAAACATTATACTAAAACCTGATACTTGCAATACAAGAAAATTATAAAAAATTATTCACAGAAAAGTGTTTATAAATATCTTCCATAAAACACTTGTGGCAAATCCAAAGAATAATACTGGCTGAGATGTATGTCTATAACACATGGATAATAGATACTGAAGCATTTTTCTGCACACATCAGTAAGTGAAAAGGAATGTTTCAATAGATAATTAAGAAGCATTTGTTATATTCAACTGTCCTAGTTTTTAAAAACTCTAAGTAAATATAAAATAGAGGTCTGTAGTGCAACAAAGAGTATCATTCTAAAACCAAATGCCAGTTTTGATACAGCGGGCTTTCTAGTGACTAGAGCTGTTTCCATTAAAACCAGGGTAAGAATAGGACGGAAGGAAGTACTGGTCACAAGGGAAGCACAGCCCTTTCTGAACCACATTTCCATCTTCTGGAATCGCTTCTCCTATTTAGGGCTTAAACAAAACAAACCACACAAGACTCTTGAGACCCAAACTTTAATATCCTGCTCAGCACTATATACACACAGGCTTGGCGTTTTTAAGACACCGACAGTGGGTGTCGCCTGTAGTTTTGGACCTTTGACCAAAGCCTCCTTTCTCTCCTTTAATCCACGCACGCTCGTGTGTTTTCTCTCCCTCCCTCATCCTCTGCTAGGCCCTTCCTTCACTCCAGCACAGGCGGGGCACTGGAGATGGCCAGGGCCTATCTCGAGAAATGTTAAATTTTTCCAGGAGAAAGTAAATAGCAATCCTCTTTGATCTGTTTAGTTCAGTTTTCCAACTTCTCTGATTGAGTAAATCCCACTGAAGTCTTTCAAATCCTTTACTGTTCTTTCCAAATAAATCAAGTTAACAAACTACCCAAGCTTAACTGCCAAAGACCAAATTGTTTGTTTTTTTTTTTTTTGCTTTTGAGACCGGGTCTCGCTTTGTAGTTCAGGCTGGCCCTGAGCTCACTATGGTGCCCAGGCAAGCCGCCACGAACTCAGCCATCCTCCTGTCTCTGCCTCCCGAGTGCTGGGATGACTGGCGTGAGCCACCGTGTCCTGCATTGTGCTATGCGGTGTTGATTGTTGGTGGGCGTGTCTCCATGCCCAGCATTTTATGTGGTAACCGGGGGTCGAACTCAGGACCTTGTGCTTGCGAGACAGGCACCGGAACCACGGAGCTAACCCTCCAGCCCAAAGACCAAATTCTTTCTAACACATGTGAGCAGTTTAAGAGTTAATAATTTCATTTTGAGGTACATATTAGGCCATACAGTACTTTAGGATTTCAGATGAAACTTTTATTTAATGAATTATTACCAACCCTTCTCTCTAGTTCAAAGAATGTGAGGAGCAAAATAAGATAAATGAGAGTGAAAAATATTTGAAGAGCAAAAGTACTATATTTTAGCTACTATAAATTCCTATTTCATTTTTTCCCCTCTCAAACATAGTACAGGTATCTAGGCATGCCATGTCTTCAGAAAGGGCCGTACCACTTGAGATCAGCTACTGTGTCAAGTGTGGTGATGGAGACACAGTACGCAGAGCACTGGCAAAGCCAGCTGAGTAACACTGCAGTATGTGCACTCCATGTCTATAAAAGTCATCCCGCAGCTTAAGCCCCGGCTCTTTCTGAATATTTAGAAAAATTAAAATTAACAATAAAACAGCCCCACTTAAAGTGCTTTGTGACATTTTCTTCATTGAGAGGGAAGTTCTTGTTACTGTGTATTTCACCTATATAAGAACAATATATTTTAAGATAACTAGAATCATAACTACAGATATAAATAATATTCAAAAATATAAATAATAATCACCAGGTATAAAATGTTTTCATATAAAACAATGATATATTTGAAGGTAAATAGAATCATAGCTATATCTTATCAGTAAAATTCTACCTCAAATATCGGGGAGTTTTTGAACATAGTTCTAAGCATGGTAATAGTATATATTGAATAATCTTAAAACTTTCACTACTAGGCTAGTGATTTTACTACTCACCTAATTGTATAATTGGCTTCTGAAACAGCTTTCAAGTATTGTTTATAATAAAAGTAATTAAAGCAGTATTTCCGAACTTTATAGGCTCGCCATCGTTTCTGAATCTATTGATGTAAAAAAAATATGGCTTTTATTAACAGCATAATAGTTCTTCAAAATTAAGGCAATTATGTTTGATAATTCATATCAAATAAACTCAAGTTTTTTCACTACCATAATAGCATATTAGCCACAAATTTAACTTTCACTCACAGATTTATTATAAAATATGACAAAGAGAAGAACTATCATAGATGGTATCATTCACTTAAAATAATTGTTTCACAAAGTACTAATCTGTAAAATTAGCAATTAAAAGGGTTTAAAAGTTGCCTTATGAATTCCTATTATTTTTACTTCCTGATAAAATGAATTTTAGGTTTCTTCAAAACCGCTGGCTTGAAGATTATACTTGTCCCAGGCAAACTGCCTTTTAAAATTTAGCACTATCGGAATCCTTAGATAAAATGTCCCATATCTTAATCATAGCACTGTAATACTTCTTGAACAATACCAGTAGTTAACATTCATTGAGTTCTCCTGTGCTCCATGTAGTATTGTAAATGCTTTGTTTATATTCATGCATTTAATCTTTAGATCACTTCTATGAGATACTCATTCTCCTATGTACAGACAAGAAAGTGGTTACATCATGAAGTTACCTCACTTTTCTATCGTTAAATACTACCAAAGCATGGCTTCAAGAAACCCGTTTTCCAGTCACAGAGCTACAGATTAGCAAGGAAGTAAACTACAACTTTCGACCAATGAAAAGTACTGAAATACTTTCTTTATGCCTGCTATCATAGTTCAAATTAGTTTTATTTTTGAGCAGAACATATAATTAATGTTTTTTTTCTTTTTTGAGATGAGAGGAGTGATGGGGCATCTGAGAACAAATCAAAATATGTTCCTATGTCTCTTATAAAGCACAACAGTTATGAACATCACTGTCCTTAAGTCCTATGTTTGCTAATATGACCTCTATTAGATGAACTCAAAAAGTATAATTCAGGACATTAACTTTGTGGATAAAAATATTTGAATTTATTTAAAGGAGTAGAGAAAGAGAGAATAAATATTGATAAACACTGTTGGCTTTTTATATGGGTTAACACCAGTCTCTAAAATTTTCCAGTATTTTATATGACTCTATTAATGATTCACCTATGAATAATTTTTCTTGAGGATATGAATTCCTTCCAGTTTTAGCACTATTTCCTAGGCTAAGAAATCCCGTCTTCTCTAAACATGTTTTAAGTAGGAAAGGGTAGCAGTTAAGACTCTAGCCCACTGAGTTTTACCCCAAAGTAAAGTTTTACCCCAAAGCCTGTTCTTTTTGAGCTAAAAGATGTATAGTTTAAAATATTTTAACTTTAATGTTGAATTGCAAAAAAATTAACCAGAAAATGATTTACTTGAGTTCTGATTTTTTTTAACTTTTCTGCTTTAAAACATAGGATATGTCACAAATATTTTACAATCTGAGATGTTAGCTATAGATAATATCAGAAGGTTTTAGTCCATTTCTCAGCATATAATTTGTGAGCATAGCTACACCAGAGACCACAAAGTAAAACTAATGTATCTGTGTAGAGTGACAGAGTAATAGAAAGTGTTTTTCAAAAATATTTTTCAGATTATCTTATTTTAGTGCCATGTTCTTTAAATAAACACATTTTTACCCCCAAAATCATACAATACTCCATTTAGAAACTCTCTAACTTGACCAAAACCATATCATGGCTGACAAACAGTGTGGACTGACACAAGCCATCTCCTAATGAGTCAGAATGATCGAGTGTAATATGTATTCAGACACTAATCATGTCCCCAGCTCATGTGATGCAATCCCACAGCATCCTTGTGAGGAGGGAGTTATCATTAGCTTCAGAGACAGAAGAGGAAATCGATGCTTAGCAAGTTTGACTAATTGCCTGGGGTAGAGTATCTCAGCGTGCTTCCACGGCATGCACGTGACAAGTACAGGCACTAGAAGTGACTTCTGTTACACAGGTAAAGCATGGGATATCCAGCTGTGCTCAGGATGGACTCCAAATGTCACCAAATGTCAAATAAAATAGAAAAACATATGATAGGACACATCCAAGATGTATGACAGAATACTGAGAGGTGGACAACTGTGGTTTATGGCCAGATAATACTAGAGTAGCAGGTGTGTCCATTTTTGAGAAGACAGAATTAAAACTGGCTGGAAAATATGTCCTAAAATAGGAACGTTTCCCCGAAGAGGACAGGTGAAGAGAAGCCGGTGGAACGGGCGCCGTCCTGCTCCACACCAGGGACTGCTGGAAGCAATGCCATCCACAGGGACTCTGCAGGGACCTCTTCTATCCTAGACATTGCCCCAAAGCCAGGCAGACATCCCCCGACACGGCACATCCTCCTATTCACCACTGGGTACTGAAAGGCACAGTAAGTAAGAGGGTGGCCATGATAACAAACTAAAGCGCGTCCACACTAACATATGCTCAATCAAGGCTTCAGTGGTTTTGTGCAAGATGAGACTGGGAGAAGAGCTGGAAGGAGCCGAGCATTTGAGAGAGGGAAGGAGCTGCATGGATTCCTCCATCTCCACACTCTATGGATCATGGCCCTGCTTCGGTTCTCACAGTACTGTTGTGTTCAAGGCCCAGTCTCCAGGTGAAAATGAAGAAAAGGAGGTCAGGTAGTGTACTCAAGGTCACATGACCAAGTTCCTAGCAAAGCCAGAGTCAGAATACAAGCCCAGGTCTTTCACACTCTAAGATACAGACAGAGACACAGACACAGAGTCGGGGACAGAGACAGAGACGGAGAGCACTGCTCATTTTGAAGGTACCATTTTCTTGCACTAAAGTTAGTCTAGTTTCGCCAGGAGCTTGTTCCTACAAAAACATGCAACCTCAGTGGGATTCTACCGTACGACCTGTTACATCTTCAGGTTTGCCTGAGCTTTCCATTGATATTTCAGTTCTAGTGGGTGAGTTTTTCACTTTTGTATAAAAAGTATTTTCAGGAGGTAGTATGAGTTTTGATAACATTTTGTTGAATAGGTTATATTTGCAAATTAATTAATTAAGTGCCTCATATCCACGTCCTTCAAAGTCATCAGCGACTCTCAGAAGTGACTGGTATAAGACAATTATTGTCATTGATCAGCTCTGAACGGATAATTTTAAACAAAGTCATTGTGTGCTCAGCAGCTTACAGCTTGTTAACGGGCAAGTTCTAAATGACCTCTGATGCTAGTCAAATCAATGATGCATATTCCTCATTAAGTGACATCAAAATGTAAGTGGTCTTATAAATAATGTTTATTTTAAGCACTAAAACAAATGGCAAAACCTTGATATATCAAAGGCCATCTGCTCATAGAAGAGATTTTCCTCCACTGTATTTTTATTCCTAAAAATTCATAGTAACCTCACAGCTACTGAAAGTCTTCTCTCCTAAAATTAAAAGGAAGATACACAAAACAAATTTAGTGATAATAACTCACTGAGAATTAATTTTCTAAACTACATAAAAAACAGAAATAGTTTTTTTTTTTTTTTTGAGACAGGGTCTCGCTTTGTAGTTCAGGCTGGCCCTGAGCTCACTATGGCGCCCAGGCAAGCCGCCGCGAACTCAGCAATCCTCCTGTCTCTGCCTCCCGAGTGCTGGGGTTACAGGCGTGAGCCACCACGCCCGGCACTCAGAAATAGTTCTTAGTTATTCCCAGTTTTGATTTTATTTACTAGACTGCTCAACATTTCAGAAGACTACACGACCAACTTGGAAAAGTAGCTTTACTAAAGGTTTACAAATGGGGAGTTTAAAAACAGCAGAAAGGGGCCGGAGGGTTAGCCCAGTGGTTCCGGCGCCTGCCTCGCAAGCGCAAGGACCTGAGTTCGATCCCCGGTAACCACATATAATGCTGGGCGTGGAGACTCACGCCCACCGCCATCAACACCACATACCACAATGCTGGATGTGGTGGCTCACGCCTGTCATCCCAGCACTCGGGAGGCAGAGACAGGAGGATTGCTGAGTTCGCGGCGGCTTGCCTGGGCACCATAGTGAGCTCAGGGCCAGCCTGAACGACAAAGCGAGACCCTGTCTCAAAAAAAGCAAAAAAAAAAAAAAACAGCAGAAAGGTTATATATCAGAAGCTTTCATTCAAGGTGTTGCTGCATTATTATGTTAAAGCTACGTATAGTATATATACATGTGAAGGTATATACTGTATTAGGTATGAAAATAGTTTCATATATACTTTATATATGAAAATTATAAGATTTTTATCAAGTTTGTGTATAATTATTACATAAGCAGATTCTTTAATATTCTGTTTCTTTATCCTATCTTACCTTATATATCCTTTCTTTATAATTTTTTTTCTATTTTGGCAGTACCAGGGATTGAACCCAGGCCCATGTGCTTCCAAGGTAGGCATGGTACCACTTGAGCTAAATCCCCAGCCCTAGAAATGTATTTAAACATTTCACATCATATCGGTGTCAGAAGTATCAACTGGAGGGAAGAAATATTCTTCTGCATGGTAACATGTCAGGTAAAAGCTCAGAATGGTCTAAAGTGGTGGCCTCTCCTTTTGTTCCCTAGACTGACATTTAGGGGTAACTGACTTTGTGTGAGTAGGACTATATGTGGTTCAGGGACAGGGATATAGCTCAGTGGCACCACACCTGCCTGGCAAGTGCAAAGTCCTGAGTTCAACCCCTGGTACTGAAACAAGAGGCAAAAAAAACTCTTAAAAGACTGTATATTATTCATTGCGCATTTATGAAACTGTAACAGTATTTTATCCTTTTCCTGAAAACTTTACCTATTTCCATTTAATTTTGTAATGACTATCCCAAACATGTGCTTGCAGTCACATGTGGTTTAAGACACTGACATAAACATTTATGTATCTGACATATTCAGATACTTTTAAGTAAAGCCACTATGCAATTTTTCTTATGCTTCCTATTTTTACACAAGTGAAAAGCAAGAGAAAATAGCAATTTGAGGTCACAAATTACATTAATTTTATAAATTAAAATTTTTATTACATTAATTTACATCTGTAAGGAAACATGAGTTATAAAAATCTTATTTTTCTAAGTTTGTTTGAGTGAATTTTTTGTGTTCCTCTTGTTTCCATAGTATTTATTCTTCATGAGAGCTTTACAGTCTTAAATAAAATATTGGCACATTAAAATCAAGTTAAACCATCTAAAGTTAGCACAGAGTAAAGATGCACTTGAACTTCTCTAGATTCCTGCAGAGTTTCACTGAGTAACTGCATGTGGTTGATTGATAACATGTTCAGGGATTCCGAGGTAAAAGGAATTCTACTGAAATAATCAATTGCATTTGTAGTTCTTTAAAACTCCGTAAGCTTTAGATTAGTACCATGTTTTGACTCCTCACAAATCTTTGGAGCCCACAAGAAAAAGCCGGATAGGATATTATTGTAGAAGGGAGATCACCAGGCTGCTGCTCAGTGGTATTTGTTAAAATTTGCATCCTGGTGATTTTGCTGTGTTGTCCGAGGGCCACTGAGAACGAGGACTCAAGATGCATGCGGGTGACCTGAGGAACCCCCAAGGCATGCTAGGGTCCAAACAGGCATGGGAGAGGTATAGATGCAACCAGCTTTCGCCTTCCAGATCACAAAATTCTGCCTGCTCTGCACCTTGGATTCCAAACAGGAAAGAAATGACAGATGACCTGTTGCGAATCTTTTGCTACCTCCTCCTTAAAATCCGCTTAAACATGTAACAAGAAGACTGTTTCATCTAAGAATACAGTGAGTGGGAATTCATGACGCTGGCAGTGAGGATACGTGAAGGCCAGAGCGTGCCTGTTCTTTTTACACAGTAGGGTTTTCACCTAAGTCATCCAGTTTCACCCATACAGGGATCTATGTACCAGGGACGCTTCAAGATTAGTTCTCTGTGAATTACCACTGAATGCACAACCCTGGGTGACAGGTGCCGTCAGTAAGGATGCTCATGAACTTTAGGGCCACGGGGCCAGTTTTTCAGGAAGACAGTAGATGAGTGTTACAGTTCATCTAATGGTTTGGCCCAGGTTTCATATAATTGCTCTTATCCAAACTTTGAGAAAAGGGCAAAAGAACCAGAAGCAGGGGCAAGATGGTGACAGGTGGAGGAGCTGGTGGGAATTCAGGTGAGTCCCCGACACCCTGGCGGGCTCCAGCCCTAACACTCTTACTAGCTTTGCAACTTCGGGCAAGATCCCTTTCTGAGGCTCTATTTCCTCCTCTTTGAAATTGTGCTCACAATGATACCTACAGCTCAGAGAGGGGGTTGCATGGATTACAAAAAAGAGGAAAAAATATTTACGAAATCTGGTGCTCAGAGAGTGGTAACCAGAATGCAACTGCTCACTCGTTATTAATATTTGCCAATGTTTCTGATCTGCAAAGACTTGAAAGTGTACAGTGCAGCGAGCTTCTCCTTGGCTAGCCTCCGAGACACACGGAATTTATGGAGACACATGGAGTTTATTAACTGATTCCATTCAGGTGTTGACCACCTGTTCCTTTTTGCCATCACATAGTTAGTTTCTGAAGCTGTGGTCATTCTACTGGGTGAAGGGGATCCCCTTGACAAGGGTGATGCTGAACTTGTGGCGTCCAGGTTGGGTTATTTTCCCTGTAAAAATGGAAGCACTGCATATAAGGTAGGTGCCATTCCTTCAAGAGACTTCAGGCTTGGGCTTAGTCTGTTAGGAAAATGAAGATAAACCCAGGGTTTGAGAGCCTTGAATCAAAGTGCTGGAAAAAAGGGGCAGGTAACAACCCTTAGGAGATAATATCATTCCATTGAATTGGGCTATTTTTTGCTACAGAGCAATTCGTTTAAATAGACTTTCCACAAGTGAAGTAACCGTGACCTTTGACTAAGACTATTAATGTTATTAGGAGCCTAAGTCTCTCAGCCCAGCATCTGGTGGTTGTGAAGTGACACCCAAGTCATCTGCTCACTTTTAAAATGGACTGCGGTGAGATATTGACATTAATTCCCCTTAAAATATTCCCTCCGGCTTTGAGCACACTTAGCCCACTGTTCTTGCTGCTCTCTGAGGCGGTTCTGCAAATCCTCTTCCGTCAGTGTCTTTAGTCGCAGTCTTACATCTGCTTCAGTGTCCTGCCTTAATTCAAAGCCTTGAGCTTTCACGGTCACTTTGCCTTTGTGAAAGGGCTGGATGCTGCCGGTGCCCGGCCCAGCGGGTGCAGAGTCTGAGGACACAGCATCACATCTGCACCAGCTTGCCTCTCCCTCGATGGCACGGGGCGCAGCGTTCACCCATGTTTGACCTCACGTACCTCACAAAGCTATGAAACTGCAGGGAAAAGGCAAGAATGATGGGATAGGTGTTTGAAGCAAGAGGAAGTATTTTCAGGGGGCGCGGTTAACAGCAACCTGTTGTTTATTCATTGAAAGACAGCCTTCTAGACTCAATCTAGGCGGAACCAGGAGCAAAATCAGTTGAGAAATCAGCCAGCACTTCCACAATAAGCAAAACTGTCTCAAAGGAGGAAACCGAAAACCTTCGCGCCCAGGCTAAATGGGGTCCGCAGTAGTGGCCAAGATGCTAATGGAATAACAGAATCCTAATCTGGAGTAAAGTCAAAATTGGAGCATAAAATGGAAATGAAGTATCACACGAAGAAACAGGAGGAGAAGGGGCCCAGGAGCGAAGATAAAAATTTACTGAGCAGTTTATTGCTCTATTAATTGACTGTCACTGGTCTCGCAGCAGATCAGCAACGGGGGCTCTGTAAAGTCACGCTGCGGGCTCTGACTGCAGTGCGGATCTTAACAGTCCTCTTCGGGCTGGAAGTCTCGTGACACTTTGGCAGAATCCTGGCCTCACAGGCTCTTCCGCTCACACGCGAGCTCCTCCCGCCCCTCTCCCACTGGGCCTGTGTCACAGGGTCTGTTCGGTCTTCACGAAGGCTTAGGGACCCTCCAGCAAAGGATTAAATAATTCCCAACTCAGAGACACAGAGGAAAAATACTTAAAGCACAGAGCTTTTACAAAGTCTCTGCCTAGAAAAGAATGGGTCAGACCCACGGACTCACTTCATTATTTTCCCACTTCCCCTAGGTCAGCGCTGGGGACACAAAGATGGAGGAGGTGGAAAGGGGGCTGCAGGGCGCTTGCAGTAGTGGGGTGGAGGCCAGCGTGGAGATGAGTCAGGGTCATAAAATACTACAGGTTCTACAAAGCTCCGTCCATGGCGAAACGGGGAAATAAAAGGCAAGCGAGTGATCAACTCTACAGGGGTAAGGGAATCATAAATTCTTTAGAGAAAAGGTGACCCCTTAAAAGCAAATGGGGCAAATGAGGATATTAATATCTAGTACATAAAACAAAATCACATACCTGTAACTTGAGCTTCATTACAGAAGAGTGACATCTACCTAGGGGCCCGTAGGGTAAAGATGAGTTTTCACAACCCCTCTGCTTCACCAGCCTTTTGGACAATTGGGATATAATTGGTTGTCATGGTACCAATCAGTAGCCACATACGTAACTCCCAATTCACTCAGAGCATAAGGCCATCCAAAAGGAGGTTTTGTCTTACCTACTGTGCATGAAGGTCCTATTTATGATTTGGATATATATTTTTTCATGTATATATATATCTGTACGAGTATTATTGGCTAGATAGATTATTGGCAATTATCCTTAGAAGGTCTTTTTTTTTTTTTTTTTTGAGACAGGGTCTCACTTTGTAATTCAGGCTGGCTCTGAGCTCACTATGTAGCCCAGGCAAGCCTCGAACTCAGCAATCCTCCTGCCTCTGCCTCCCGAGTGCTGGGATGACAGGCGTGAGCCACCACACCCGGCTAGAAGGTCTTATTTTATTCCTGGGACACTCAGTGCCATCCACACTTAAATGATTTTGAATACAGTAATTTGGTAGCTCATAAACTGTAAAGGGAGTGTTTTAGCTTTTAGAAACAAGCCTTCAGGTCCTGGTCTCCACTGAGGGCTGTAGATGTGTGTGCACAAAGACAACACACCCACTCCGGCAGAGATCGAGATTTCAAGGGTGCCTTGTAGCAAAAATCCACCCACAGATAATTTCAGTTTCAGTCACTGGCCACGGTGACTAACCCATGTTAAATATTAGCCTTTGCTAAAGAATTGCTTATGGCTTCTGTGGAAGTGAGCTTGGCCCTACTTCCTTGATTTAGCTGCATAAAGCACCAGGTCTGTTACCAAATTAACTCACCACCAACGACTGCATGAAGCCTGTGCTCTTTTTTACTAGAAAAACGTTTCCCTGTTCCATTGTCTTAGATAATGGCTCGTCTAGGTAAAATATATCATGTGTTATATTTACACATTTCCCTTTTGCCTTCCAGAAATACCTGAGTGTCTTCGGTGGATTATTTCAATTTGTAGACTATGCTCAAGGATTCTCCCTCTTCATTTGGTCCCCACTGCATTCCCTCTACAGTGGCTTTCCTCATGGAATGGTTTGTCAAAAATATATATATATAGATCGAGAAGGGAGCAGCTTTATGTGAAAGGATTATTGCAAGGGGGAGAGAAAGGCAGTGACCGTTCCAGGATGCAGAGGTGAACTATCATAACAGGGTGAGCACTTAGACCATAAGATTTACACGTACGCCAAGAGGTGGGCACAGGAGGCTTTCTTTATAGGAAGGTGAAAGAGCATCTGCTGTGTGGCAGTCAGATGACAGAGTGGCGTGCCTGGGCAGTAAATCAGAGCACTCTTTACCCAGAAGCCGGCTGTTCTCAGAGGAGACGCTGAGGAGATGTTGTCTACCAGCCAAAGTTCAGGAACCGCGGGCAAGAGGAGAAGCAGGATGCAGTTCAGGGAACCTGTTGCTTCAAGTGATGAGAGAGAGAATAAGCAGCTCAGGCAATCACTGGGGAGGTGAAGAGAGAGAAGTTGGAGAGGTCTGGCCTCGTCACAGCTAGAAGAACTGGGTATCTATACGCCTTACCTAAGGCACTCAAGAAGGCTAGTTTGTTGGTGACAAGCTCTTTCCAAAAGGCACCGAGATAGGAGGATTTTTTAACCTTTACTGTTTTCCAGGGTCACAGGAACAGCTAAAGTTCACAACTGTCCATTTACCCTAACTGAAGACCAACTGACGCAGATGGGCTTTTCACAAAACAGAGCTTTTAGCATGATGTTGGAGTAAGTAGAAAGCTCTACCTTCCCAATGGCTTGTACTGAGTGTCTTAGATAATGGCTCGTCTAGGTAGAAGGACTGTTTAAGAATTCAGTCTGAATACTGCGTGTAACTCTAATCCTCTCTGCTGTGCTTCTAGCTGGCAGTGCAAGTGACCCGGAGGATTTCCTGCTCTGGTCCCCCCGGTGATCTACGGGGGTCCCCAGACAGGGTTCATTCACTGCTTCAGCCTCTCAGGCATCTACTGCTTTTTACTTGAGATTCACAGGCAAATGAAATGAGCAAGAAGAATTAAGCTTTTTGGACTTCGAGATTAAGCCTATGACAGAACAGGAGACAGAATAAAAATCCAGACTAAAGCATTTCCATTAAAACAGGAAAATCAAATTATTTTTTAGAAAATATTACTAAGGTAAATAGCACCGGGGGGTTGGAGTATCCATTGCTCAGACAAGGCAGGAAGAGCTGCTTCTTCCTTTTTTCCCACAAACTCAGAATAGCATGGAGGTGGACAGGCTGTGGACTAGGCTTCCAGTGTGCTTATGCCTAAAGAAGGAAATGCTCCTCCCAAAAGCATCATGGGAGTCAAGGTGTCACTGATTAAACCATCGAGGCCCAACACACACCTTTCAGAAACTCTTTTCTACTTTCCCTCAGTCCAAATAAAATCTATTATTTGCAGAATTAAGAAGCAGCAGATTAATGAAAGAAAATGTAAAAAGTGATAATAGAAGAAAATATAAAAAGTGATAATAGATCTTAAAAACACTAACTTATGAAATTTCTCCATCTATAATAGTGTAGCAAGTAAGCCGTTAGCAAAAGAAACATTTTAGATGCCAATTCCAAGTTGAAAACCAGGTTCAAACCCTGCAACTGCTAAATTTAACGTTCTGTTGAAAAATAACACCAAAAAATGATAAAAGTAAAGCCTGTAAGTTGGAAACTGAATTTATTACTACAAATCATATGCATAATTTCTAACTGGTTTATATTGGGCAGAAATCATATATTTTAGAAACAAGTGCATCTGTTTATCACGAGATTTTATATGGCATATGGCAACTAGTATATTGCTTCATTAATATTTGTAGTCTTTCTCTAGCAATGGCTCACAGATATTTAACACTCTAAAACATAAGCATTCATAACTACATCTTCTATATTTTACTCTGGTTTTTAATGCTGCCAAGATTATTTAACATAACTAACTTTTTAATCATGTACTCTTTTCTCTGTTAACATTAGCATATCAATCACATTTGCATTATTCTGCTTTGCTCATTTTATTAAAAGCGAATCCAGGGCACAATTGACTTTTCATTTGTTTAACAAGTGAAGAAATATTTACCCTGACAGCCATTGCATTGTAGAGATCCATCTTCATAGTATAATATGCTATCTGTGAATCAAGGGAAAAAAAAAGATGGCATACATTCAGTTACACAAAGACAGTGAGGCCTATTTTTACATATAAGAGATAAGAATCTTTATACATAATACATAATAAGAGTTCTAGGCTTAGAAAAATGAAATCAAACTTTGCATTGAAGAGCTAGGCTTCCTAATACATAATGCAAGCTTAACCAGGAAAATCTATGGTAGTCAAACTAGGAGCTAATGGAGATATATGATCATAAAATGCTCTCCGCTGAGCTTGATAATCAATGGTGCTCTACTGAGAATAGAATAACAAAGCAGAAATATTCACAAGTGCTGGTGACACGTAGTATTGTATGATTTATTCACTGGTGTTCTTTTAGCCAAAACTCATAGAAACATAAAAGGAATTCATATTTCAAGACGTCTGGTTTAATGAAAAATTCAAAGAAATGCTGTCTTCAGTCGAAATCGTTCAAGGATATGGACGCAGCGATGGAGTGAAATTGTGCCTTCCAACCATCTATGCGAAATGTTATGTACTTAGCTGCCTCCTGAGTAATCCTTGGGAATTTTGTTTCATTTAATATTCATTTTAGCACCACAGAACCATAAATACAGTGATACCATGTTACAGCAAATCCCTGGATACAGTGAAGACTTCCTGAAATCTGTTTCTTTCATTTAAAGGTATGCTTATCCATAAATTCTCAAAATACCTTTATAACAAATAATTACTTAGCAATGTAGATTATTTCAATGAAAATATGGCTTTCAATAATAGAGCTTCTGCATCTGTTGTATTTTTAATTAAAAATGCAAAATGAGCATAATTCACGACAGCACAATGTAAAAAGCAATGCGCAACATCATTTTTCAACATAACACACAACTTTGTTCCATTTTTCTCAAATCAGCATTCATTCAACTACAGTAACTTCACCGCAGGCATTAAACATTGTATTTCAGGCAAAAAATGGGGAAAAGGTGCCTCCACTCTTTATCCAGGGATTCTTCTTCTCTGTAGAAACCGGAACCCGGGTGAAAGGGTTTCCGTGTGACCAGTGCTGTTTGATGCCTGCCCTGATCCCAGCAAACTGCCCGTGGGGCGCTGCCATGCTGGGTTAGTCACCAGCTCTCTGAGGGATTAAGGGCGGTTAGTTATTGACAGTGAACACAGTGGTGTCCCTTCACTTCAAATTCCCTTCCCTGCATTGAGCAAGGCATAACTCTTGGAATTTGAGGTGCCTTGGTACATTTGTTTCAATCACTATATTTCTTCAAGGGCTTCTGTAGCACATACTGGCTTTACATAGTCTTATAAAGAAAAAAACACTAGAAACTTCAATCCCTAACCATCTGGACTCAGCAAAATAACATTTCTTATTTTTGTCACACCATGATTTAGGTAAAAAGGGATAGAAAAGTAGTTATCAAGTCCTGGACCCGAGTTTGGTCCCTAACTTTGTTTAGATGAGCAGTGTGGCTTTGAAAAACTTACTTTAAGTCTCTTGGTCTTGATTTCCCTGATTACAAAACAGTGTATTTCACACTTCACTGAGTTGTGAAGACTGAAATGAGATAAAGCCATTAACGTCACTGGGACACAGGTGGCTGTCACTATGAACGGGATCAGCAGTAGTGTTATACTAAAAGGAAGTAGCATAACTCTAAGTCAAATCCCAAAAAGTATAAAAGGATAAATTTTATTATATTATGAACTAATGGGAAAGAGAGAGATAGATTTGGAGCCTAATAATTCTGAACTCTGTATTTGGAGATGAAAAAGCACTTTGATTCCAGTATATTGATCTCAAATAAAACACTGATTGATATTTATTCTCAATTCTTTAATCCAGATGCCTTTGAAAATGCCCCCCAAAACATGTGATATGGATGTTCTATGATTCTATTCATATAATGTACCTACAATAATCAAATTCATAGACAGAAAATAGAATAAAGGTTCCCAAGATCTTAGAAAGTACTGAGTTAT
>PVIC010016733.1:0-33539 GCA_004025085.1 Thryonomys swinderianus | reverse complement strand
AGGCAACTTTTCCTCTCACCTTCTACTGTCTCATCAGAGTCAGTCATAGTATCAGATCAATATTAGCTTAATTACTAGACAGGTACTCAAGAAAAACAAGAAATGAAATACTGTAGAACAGATGGAGTGTGAAAACTGGGAGTTCTCGGACAAACCCCTGGACATGGAGTAGGAGCAAAAGCGGATTTTACTGCTGGTGGCTCAGCAAGGGACTTCTGCTGCCTCAAGACCCTTGATCTGGGGTTTACTTTAACTTTACACCTTTTTGCTCACATGTGGCTTTTTCTAATTTGTGGGGAAATGGCAGGCGAGGTTACACAGCAGAACAGTGGTTAGAAGACAGTCTCTGACAGAAGTGGGAAGTTCTGGAGGGACGTCGGAAGACCAAGACCGTTATGCTCCGGTGAGACTGCACTACAGCTGTGGTTAGGGATCCTGTGCATCTTTCACAATGAGGGAGTCCTCATTTCCTCTGTTACAGATGTATGTTACAACATGGACAAACAAAATCATTACAAAATGCAAGAAGCCAGTAACAAAGGTCAATAACTTCATGATTTCCATTGAATGCCATGTCCAGAACGGATACTCTTATCAAATAAATCATAGTGACACAGACTAGATTAGCGGTTGCCTGGGGATAGACAGGAAGAGTGAGAGAACTGGAAGTGATGGCTACTGAGTGTAAGGTGTGGTTTCTCTGTTGGGCAGTGAAAACGTTATAAAATTAATTGTGGTAGTGGACGCACAACTCTAAGTATATTAAAGCAAACAAATTATATTTTTTTTTATTTTTTTTTTTGTAGTACCAGAGATCAAACTTAGGATCTTGAGCTTGCTAGGCAGGTGGTGGTGCCACTAAGCTACAACCCTGGCCCCAAATTCTATACTTTGAGTAAATTTATGGTTTGTGAGTTATATATTAATAAAGTAATTTTACTTTAAGGGGAGAAAATTGAGTTGGGTCCCACGTAGTAAACCTTTTATACTGTCTACTAAAATAAAAATATCTGAATAAGATACACAGCTCCTAACTCAATATCCAAAGTGTCCAAGATACAATCAAGAATCATTCATCAGCAGGTTTAGGGTTTCTGTTTTAATATTTAGGTCTCTAATCCACTTTGATTTCAGTTTGGCACATGGTGAAGGATGTGGAGCTAGCTTTAATCTGTGGCAGGCTGAAACCCAGTTTTCCAGCACTGTTTATTAAAGAGGCTAGCCTTCCTCCATTGAGGTTATCTGGCTTCTTTTTCAGGGATGAAGTAGTTTAGTATCTTTAGAGTTGTTTCTGCATTTTCTAATCTGCTCCATTGATCCACCGGTCTGTTTCTTTGCCAGTACCATGCTTTGCAGTATAGTTTCAAGTTAGGGATTGTGAAACCCCCTGCCATGTCCTTGGTGCCTAGAACTCATTTTGCTATTCTAGGTCTCTTTTGGTTCCAGGTGAATTTTTGTAATATTTTTCTCTAGCTCTGTGAAATATGTTGTTGGGATCTCAATGGGGATTGCACTGAATCTATATAGTAGTTTGGGCAGTGTGGCCATTGTGACAGTATTGTTTCTTCTTACCCGGGAGCAAGAGCTGTCTTTCAATTTTCTGATATCCTCTTTGACCTCTTTTTCAGAGTGCTGTGGTTTTCAGAGGTCTTCATCTCTTTTGTTAGATTGATTCTGAGGTATTTCATTTTGGGGAGTACTACTGTGAAAGGAATTCTTTCCTCTTTTTGTCTCTCAGTGAGTCTATTATTTTTGTACAGGAAGGCTATTGATTTTTTGGCATTGACCTTACACCTAGCTACTGTACTGATCCTGGTAATTAAGTCAAACAGTTTTTTGGCTGAGTGTTTGGGATCTTCCATATAGAGTATCATGTCATCAGCAAATAGTAACAGCTTAACTTCTTCCTTTCCTATCTTTATTCCTCTTATTCTTTTTCTTGTCTAATTGCTGTGGCTAATTTTCCAGAACTACACTGAATAGGACTGGTGATAGAAACACTAAACCTGCTGGAAGATAGGTTAGGTAGAACTCTTGGAAATACTGGTATAGAGAAGGACTTTATGAACAAAACCTCAGTAGCACAGAAAGAATCAGTACGTAGGGTTTCATCTTAGTAAAAAGCTTCTACACAGCAAGAGAAACCACCAACAGAGAGAAAAAACAATCTACAAGTTGGGGGAAAAATTTTACCACCTGTTCCTCAGACAAAAGACTACTATCTAGAATATATAAAGAACTTGAAAAAATCAGCTCCTTGAGTGCTGGGGATTTGCTCAAGTGGTACCGCGCCAACCTTGGATGCAGAAGGGCCCAAGTTCGATCCCCACTAACACCCAAAAAAAAAAAAAATCAGGTCCTTGGGCCAGGGATTTAGCTCAGTGGTTCTGGCATCTGCCCAGCAAGCACAAAGTTCCAGGTTTGATGGCTGGTACCACATACCACCATGTGAGACTCATGTCCATAATCCCAGCAATCAGTAGCATACACCAAAGTGCCAGGGGTAGTAGCTCCTGGCTCATGCCTATAATCCCAGAACTTGGAGGGCAGAGGAAGGACTGCTGAGTTTGAGACTTGCCTGGGCTACATAGTGAGCTCAGGGCCAGCCTAAAATACAAAGCGAGACCCTGTCTCAAAAAACAAAAACAACAACAACAACAACAAAATCACTAATAGCAAAAACAGGAAAGAAACAAAGTGAATGAGAAAAAAATTGGCAGACAACACCAAAATGAATTAGATATTGAAATTATCTGATAAGGATTTTTTTTTTTTGAGACAGGGTCTCGCTTTGTAGTTCAGGCTGGCCCTGAGCTCACTATGGAGCCCAGGCAAGCCTCGAACTCTCCAATCCTCCTGCCTCTGCCTCCCGAGTGCTGGGATTACAGGCGTGAGCCACCACGCCCGGCCTGATAAGGATTTTTAAAATCATCATTTTAACAGGGGATGACAAATACTCTTGAAACAAATGATTTTTTTTAAATCCCCAATAAACAGAAAAGAACAGAAAAGAATCAAATGTGGCTATGGAACTGAACAATACAACCACCAAAATAAATTTTGTTTTTTCTTTTTGTTTTTTGCAGTACCAGGGATCGAACTTAGGCCCTTGTGTGTCTAAGGTTGGTGTGGTATCACTTGAGCTAAATGCCCAGCCCCAAAATAAAAATTTCACTGGCAGAAAGTGTAACAGAGAAAAGAATCAGTAAAGTTGAACTGAAAGTAGAGCAGGAATCTGAACAAGGAAGGAAAAAAAAGTGCCTCAAACCTTGAGATCACAGCAAAAGCAGATGCAGAAACGGCACAGAAGTGCTGGGTACCACACCTATAATCCCAGACTAAGCAACTGATCAAGATAATGCTCCCTCCACCATGGGGGAGGGGCCAGGACGTACTGAGTGTTAGCTTCAAATCAGAGGAAAAGGGGACAGAGAAAAGAGGGACTAAAAACTTATCCTAAGAAATGGCTGAAAACTTCCCAATTTGCCAAAAGACAAACCAACAGTTCAAGAAATTGAGAGAACTGGGAACAAGATGAATAAACCCAAAGACATTCACAAGAGAGCACATCATAACTAAATTTCTGAAAACTAAAAAAAAAAAAAAAAGAGCTTTCAAGCAGCTGGGGAGAAAAGATACATTAGCTACAAGGAAATATGAATTTCAATGACAGTATTTCTCTTATAAAATCATGGAAGCAGCACATCTTTCAAATGCTGAAAATAAAGAACTATCAAGCACAAATTCTATAGGGAATAGTTAGGCACAGGAGTACACACCTGTAATCCCAGCACTCTGGGAGGGTGAGGCTGGGGGGTCATAAATCCAAACTCACCCTGGCCAATTTAATGAGACTCTATCCTTGGGGTTTTGTTTTGTTTTGCTGTTTTAAGACAGGGTCTCCCTGTGTAGTTCAGGCTGGATTTGAACTCACAGCAATCCTGCCTCAGCCTCCGAGGGCTGTGATTACAGGAATATACCGCCACACCCAGCTGGTGAAACCCTATCTTGAATAAAAAATTTAAAAAGTTGAGAATGTGGGTCAGTGAGAAAGCTATGGATTCAATGCCTAATACCACGAAGAGATGAGGGAAAGAGTAAGCTGACAAGTTTTTAAGAAATACAAAATACTCTACTATTGATATATGAGTAATTACAGATGTTTCCTATCATAGTAATTGAATATTTGGAAATCATAGATTTCTCCCTCTCCATCCCCAATGCCAATGAGATTCATCTAGAGCAGGGCTTAATGAGTATTCCTATTCCTTTAATTTTCTTAGTTAAAGAGAAAGTCTTATGTCTCTGTTCAAAATCTTTTATCATTTTGACAGTTTTTGTTCTAGTTAAAAATGCCAGGCTTTATGAGCCTAAAGTCATAAAAGAGCTATTTTTTTAAACAAACAAGATCAACATGTCTTAACCATCTGAAGCGAAGTCTATTTTAAACAGAATCTGTTAAAGACGAAGCCTAAAGTAGTAACCATCACACATTACCTTAAAACCCAAGTCATTATAGAGCAAACCATTTTCCCAGTCCACTTTAATTCGTGATTGTGCATCTGTGTTTAAAAAAAAGAATGACTGAGCAAGTCTGACTAGTGACCTGCTCAGCAACCAAGAAGAGAAACAGCTGGACAGCTTGCAAAACCACGAACTCAAGGTCTGTTTTACAATATTTACACACGGACTCATTCAACCTGCTTTCACCAAATTTCTATAATGCAGCACCAACCCCCACTGAGCTAACTATCCGAACCTTCTTCTGAAAATTCTATAATTTACTGAGTGCCTACAATGTGACTGGCACTTTTCTATAACACGATGCATTCCCTGGAGCTCACCAATTAGTCCAGCCATTGCCCGTACCAGGCTTCTTTTAGGGAAAGGATCAAAATTTCCTTTGGTTACTGGACTTACCACTTCCACTATCTTAGTTACAATGCTGTTATGGGACACAGAACCTGACACCCACAGCTTTAGGAAGGAGGGCTTTACTTTTTGCAGCTCCATTACATGATTTTCTTCAGCCTGGCCGGGGAGCCAGGAGCCAGGAGCCGAAAAAGCTGATTCAGGCTTGAGATCATCAGAACAAACAAGGCAAGAATAGCGCAAGGCCCAGAGCAGCGCTTTTATAATTAATTTTTAAAGGTCAGATGTCCTCTTTTTAAAAAATGACTTATTATCCTCTGAAAGCCAGAAAAGTGTTGGGAAGAGGAGAGAGAAATGAGGATAATTTCTCTGTAACTCCCAGAAAACTTGTCAAAACTTCCAGCCTTGAGCACATGCAATTCCTTGAGCTGCTGATTCTAAGAAAACCAAACCTGATTCCCTTTGGCTCTTAAAGAATGAAGCTTCTGGCTATTTCAGCTGAGAGACAGCGGCTGGGAAAGGCTGATGAACACCCAGATGGGAGAGGGGCTGAATTATATGATACGGCAGCCTAACACCCTTCACGGAGGCTAAGATAAAGCACTATAGGTCACAAAGGCACAATTCAGTTTCTCTTGAATAAATTGAATTGTCACTAGTTGACAATTGACTCCCATTTTACCAATTCGTCCTGCCATCTCTCAGCATCACTCTTCAGGTACACCTCCCTGCAGATACGGGATTTCTCCCACCACCATCTGGAGGGCAGCACAGGCCATGCCTGACCTACTGTGTGCCAGCCCCAGGGTCACACACTTTCCATGTGATGAGTGTCGCTGACTTAAGGACAAACTGTGACGCTGAAACTATAGCCCCGGCCTTGAGAGAGTGAGAAAGCGCCTGGAGGTTCAGGGCTGAAGGAAGAGGAGTTAGCTGCGGTGTTCGCTGGAAGTAAGAAGAGGAGTTGGGAAAAGGTGTCTGTGAGCACAGGGACCAGACCCAGGGACCCCCAAGGGGCCAGGCGACAGGAATGGATAGGGGACAAGTACACAACCTAGGGATGGGGTACGGGAAAGGAAGGGAGATCCTCGCGGGGGAGGTGTCATTCTGGGGAGGAGCCCCCAAGATCGGAATGGGCAGAGGGGAGGCCACAAGGAGGCGGCCGGGGAGAGGGACCCGGGCAACCCAGACGGGGGGGGGGGGGGGGCAGCGGGCAGAGAGGCATAAGTCAGGTGCCTGCGAGCGGGGGTCTCATGTTGGGGAGCACCCCCCCCCCGACTGAGGAGCTGAGGCGAGGACAGACGAGTACGAGGGCAGAGGGCAGGGAGGCGGCTGGGGCCACGGACGACGTGGGATGGATGGGGATCGAGGGCCGGGGCAGACGGGGACACCGGCGCGCGGGCGCGCGGGACGCGACTGGCCGGGGCTCAGCGGACCGCAGCGAGCGCGGTGTCCCTTACCTGGGACGAGCGAGGACCCGCCGCGCCCCCTCGCCGGCATCCTGGTCGCAGCCGCTTCTCCCACCGCCCTAGGTGGCGGCCATCGCGCTTTCCCGCGCTTCCTCCCTCACTGCCAGGCTCCAGCTGCTGCCACCCCGACCCGGCCCCGCGGAGACGCGACACCGCGACCCGCTCGCGTGGCCGCCTCAGCAGCAACTCCCACGGTCCCAGTCTCAGAGCTGGCCGCCAGCCTCCCGGAGGCCACGGAACCTCATCCGGGCCGCGATTGGCTGCCGTGCGCCCAACCAGGCGATGTGTTAGCCTCTCTGATTGGTGAGCTCCGGGCAGCTCCTCCACGGGGGGAGTGGTGTCGGCCCGGCGGAGGCTGAGGGGCGGGACCTGACGTCACCGCGGCCTGGCAGCGCCCTGCCCCTTGCCACCGCCCTGCGTCTGCGCATGCCCCAAGGCTCCCGGGCGTCACCTGCCTGCGCGGTTGCCGGAGCAACGGTGCGCGTAGGCTAAAGAAGATGATCCTCTAGGAGGTGGCGGTCTGCAGCCGCTGTCCCCCACGTGGATGGCGATGGCGGAGAAGGCCTTTACCTGTGCATCCCTGAAACAGGACAAGGAAAAGCGCTTTCCCAGAAGGCCGCCTCCTTTGCTTGGGCTTTGCTTCAGGGCAGACTTCTGCCTGCTGCTGACGGAGGTGCTGACAAAGCATGGGTCCTAGCTCGCAAATACGCACATCAAATTGCACAATTTCGTTACGCCCCCAAGTGAAATAACCGAGTGCAGTCTGTCCCGATAGTGATGGGTGGAGAGCAGTCTACTTTATAGAAAAGAAGCGAAAAACTATGGAGGAGGAGACGGGCAAAGTGAAGAGGTATAGGAGAGGGCTGAAATTACACAACTGAAAATTAATCATTCACTGTTGCAAGTCCTAAAGGGACGTCCACGCGGTGGGGAGGGTTCTAAGTAGTTGTGTCAACTCTACTAACATGCAGCGCCTCAGAATTGGACAGCTGTATCCAAGGTTCCTGCCTTATCATCTTGGAACAGTTTGGCTCCCTATAGGAATGAGGTCTAATAAGAACCTCAGAGGAGCGTTGAGTCACACTGAAACCTCTACATGAATTATTTGTAACAGTTAAAAAGTAAAAACAACCTAGACTTTCATCAACTGATTAGTGGATATGTAAAATGTGATCTACTCCTACAATGGAATACCATACAGACATAAAAAGAGGTGAAGAATTGATACATACTACAAAATGAAGATGAACCTTGAAAATACGCTTAAAGCTAGTCACAAAAGATCAAATATCGTATGATTTCATTTATATGAAATGTCCACAACAGGTAAATCCCTAAAGACAGGAAGTAGAGTGACAAATGTCTTGGACTAGAAGAATATGAGGGGGAAAGAGAGGCGACTAAGAGTTTGGGATTTCTTTGAGAAATGATATGTTCTAAAAGTGATTGTGGCAAGGATTGCACAATTCTGTGACTACATTAAAAGCCATTGACTTGTATATTTTAAGTGGTGAATTGTTTCACATATAAATTATATCTTAATAAAGCTGTAATTTTTTTTTATAGCACCGGGACTCAAATTCATGAGCTTGTGCTTGCCAGGCATGTGGGGCACCACTGAGCTATATCCCTGGCACCCTAAAGTTGTAATTTTTAATGAACAATCAAATGAGATAACAAACCTCAAAGAGCCTTGGCTTTGGTATCTCCCTAAGATAAAGGGCTTGGTATACGAGATTATCCAAATATACAGCACTGTCAATATTTACATTTTTAGAATGTTTTTACACTGGGAGACTATGCCATGAATCCCCCTCAGTTAGAACACACTTACCCTTTCTTGCCACTTTCTGAAGTAGTTCTGGAAGTCCTTTCCTAAAAGTCTTTCCGAGGTGTGATCCGAAATGTGCTAAGTGCTGCTACGGAGTGCTGTCCAAGGAAAGGCACCTGGTAAAAACATGACCGTGTGTCCTCATCCATCTTATTCAGTGCGTCTGGCACCGTGTGACTTCTGGCTCTTGCCCAAAGTCAAAATGACTCTAAAAGAAATATGTTGATTCAAGGCAGGCAGGACAGCCCACCTGAGGACCACCGTGAAAAAGGATTTCAGATTTGGTCCAGAAAGTGGCCAGCACAATGGAATAACTGTATTCCAAACATTCCCCTGAGGAGTACTGGGGGGGGGGGTCCCCAAAAATGTGACTTTCAATGTAATACATTTGTTAAAATATAAGCATTTTAATGCCGGACATGGTAGCTCACGCCTGTAATCCCAGCACTCGGGAGGCAGGGACAGGAGGATTGCTGAGTTCGCGGCAGCTTGCCTGGGCACCATAGTGAGCTCAGGGCCAGCCTGAACTACAAAGCGAGACCCTGTCTCCAAAAAGCAAAAAAAAAAAAGCATTTTTACCACCTTTATCTTTTTGTTTTGTCGCTGCTGCTGTTTGTTTTCCTTCATTCAACTGACAAAGTCTTGTAACCAGTATGACCCAAGGAAATTGAAAGAAATATCCACCACGATATTTTTCTTTGGAAAATTTAAATCCAAGCTGCTCTGAGGCATGAGAAGTAAGCTACTGAGATTGCACAGTTCATCTGCGGAAAACGGGCAAGATCAGCAGGCCCAGGGAGGCGGGGAGAAGGAGGCAAGGGCACCTTCCAGGACCACCTGAGGCCTAAGGGCAGCCCGAACCGACCAGCCAGTCCTTTCACAACAAGCAAAGACAGTGTCCCGTTCCACCTGCCACGTTTCAGCCACCCTCAGGGAAAGAGCTCACCGGGATTTGAGTCTGACTGAAGCCACTGCCAGTCCGCAGGCCTGCCAACCTCTCTCCACAAAGCAGAGATGCAGATCTCCGAGGTGAACCCCACACTGCCCGGAAAATGCTCCTCCTGCCTCCAAGACCTGGAACAGGAGCTGAGTGCGGGGCCTCTCCTCCACCGCATGATAAACGATGAGAACAAACTGCCTATGTGGGAATTCAGGAGGAACAAAGAACACGCCTGGTGTGGTGGCTCAGAAACCCCTTCAGGGAAATCCGTCCAGTGCCAGGATGTCCCACTGAGCAAGACGGGCCCAGATGACCCAGGGTGACACTGCCTGTGGCTGGCATTGTTCGGCCTCTGAGCTGGAACATGACACAGTCAGATCCTAACCAAAGCTCAGGTTCATATATGGGAACAAGACAAACATTTCCAGCTTTCTAAATCTGCCCCCAACCTATAGACTGTATCTAATAAGAAAAAAGTCTCCAAAATGCACTTTCTTTTTTAGAGACAGGATCTCATTCTGTATTCAGGCTGGCCTTGAACTCACCATGTAGCCCAGCCTGGTCTCAAGCTCAGAGTATCCTCCACCTTCAGCCTGCTGAGTGCTATCACCACACTAGGCCAAAATACACTCTTAAGTGAAAAGAACAAAGTTCAAAACAATGTCTATTGTATAACCATTTGTTTTGTTTTGAGGTTTTTATATTTGCTTTTCATCTTTTGAGACAGGGTCTCCCTGTGCCATTCAGGCTGGCCTTGAACTTACTGTGTAACCCAGTCACCCAGGGTGACTGCAAATTCTTGGGGATCTTCCTGCCTCAGTTGAATGCTGAGATTATAGGCGTACATCACCACACCAAGCTTCCTTTTGTTTTGTTTTGTTTTTTGAGACAGGGTCTCACTTTGTAGTTCAGGCTGGCCCTGAGTTCACTATGTAGCGCAGGCAAGCCTCGAACTCAGCAATCCTCCTACCTCTGCCTCCGAGTGCTGGGATGACAGGCGTGAATCACTATGCCCAGTACTGTGGGGTGTGCTATTGACTGCTGGTGGGCATGAGTCACCACACCCAATATCATACCATTGTATGTGGTTACCGGGATCGAACCAGGGACCTTGAGCTTTCAAGGCAGGCGCCAGAACCGCTGAGCTAAATCTCTGGCCCCTGCATTTGTACTTTTTAAAAGTACACAAGCTGGCCTAGGCATGGTGGCTCACGCCTGTAATCCCAGCACTCAGAAAGCAGAGGCAGGAGGACTGCCATGAGTTTGAGGCTTGCCTGGGCTTCATAGTGAGTTCAGGGCCAGCCTGAACTACAAAGTGAGACCCTGTCTCAAAAAACTAAAAAAATACAACAACAACAACAACAAAACTCACACATAAAAATTACACAAGCAACACAGGTTGTCCTTTCCAGAGCCGATCTGTGGGCTGAGGTATAGCGAGCCGGTACGAGCAGGTGTCCCTGGGAGGGACAGTAGGGACCAGGGCACAGGAATGGAGGGAAACCTGTTGTTCATCACTGTCTTTTTGGGCATATTTTAGAGTTCCTTCTCTACATTTGAATTATCTAATTAAAATAAGTAAACACCAAGCTTTTTAAAGAGACAGTTCTTTCCTAGCGAACTCTCTGTCCATGCCTTGCGATTCAAGTCACATGAAAAGCCCAGGTGCCCTCTGTGCCAGGGAAAAGGGGACGCGCCTCCCATTGCAGCGCCGGCTCCTGGAGCCCGCAGCCTTGGGACAGCGTGGCCTCCGGCGCTCGAGGTTTGAGGCTGCAGCATCGCTTCGCTTGGGGGAGGACAAAACCTCAGCAGACCGCTCCGTGGCATTTGCACTCCAGCATCTGGCATGGGGAAAGGGTGGGGGCACAGAGTGGGGTTCAGAAATGGAAAGCTTAGCCCAGTGTGCTCGTATATGCCATCCCAGCACTCAGGAGGCTGAAGCAGGAGGATTGCTATGAGTTTGAGGCCAGTCTGGGCCATGTAAACTCAGGACCAACCTAGACTACATAGTAAGACCCTACCTCAAAAGAGACCAAAAAAAGAGGCAAAAGAAAGAAATGGAAAATTAAAGAAAACAATTGCACCAGATTCCATTTTTTAATATAGTGCTGTAGATCAAATCCAGGGCTTCACGTATGTTAAGTAGGCGCTGTACCTCCAAGCTGCGTCCCCAGCCCAAGGCGTGACTTCTGAATTTCCTATCCCAGCTAAGGAGGCTGCAAAGCAGAAGGCGGGAAACAAAATGGAGAGGACAGGTTACCTGTGTGGCTGCAGGAGCAGGGATGCTTCGGAAGGGGCCGGAACGGGGCGAGAAAGGGCTTCTCGGGGGGAGGAACAGAGAGGAGGATGACAGGCTGTGCCTGTCCAGCTGCCCATCTCGGCCTGGCGCTGGGTGGTGGATGGACAGGAGGATGGACGGGAGGATGGACGGACAACAGTGGATGATGAACAGGTAGATGGGTGACGGATGGATAGATGGATGATGAACGACAGACAGGTGGATGGATGGATGAGTCATGAATGCGCAGATCAGTAGCAGAAGCGGCAGTTTTCCATGAAGGCCCCCGGGGCCAAGACAGAGGAAAAAGGGGAGCAGGGGGCCTGGCACCAGCCGGGGTCGGGCCAGAACAGGCAAAGAGACACTGGGTGAGGACAGCGGACCCAGATCCTTGATGAGAAACACAGTTAAACTTAAAGGCACCCGAGCGCCAGGAGGAGAGAGGCACTGACCTGCAGTGAGTGTCCAGGCGCCGGGCCTGCGGGGGCCGCCTCGCGCTGCCCGGGCCTCGGGGGGTACAGAGACTCGAGACAGACAAGAAAGGAAACGGTGATACAATTTAAAGGAAAAGGAAACACACCAAACATGCCTCCTCGCTTTCCCCACCCCTCGATCCCAGAGAAGTGGCCAGGTCAGGCCCCTCGGCCACATCATCATTTTTAAACGAAAATCCGGCCCAGGCTGTGAGCAGGCATTTTCCAAATGGCCAGAGAATTTCTGCACCTTCCAAAAATACCTCTCCGTGTAACTCCTGCCAGCATTCGAGGGCCACATGCCCAGGCTCGACCCGGCTGATTGGACTTCCCGTGCCTGGGGCTTCACGGACCCCAGAGGCAGGAAGTGCCCCCTGCTCGGGGTAACCGGGACAGGCAGCTGCGGGTGCAGGCACGGCTGGAGCCAAGCAGCCTGCGGGCTCTGCTTCTCTCAAAGGAGGTTCTGAGACTCCAGCAGGGCACATGGATCACCTGGGCAGCTGCTCTGCGGCTTCTGGAGGCACCGGCTGGGGGGAAGGGCTGGGCACAGGGGCAGGAGGCAGTGCAGGCGCGCTCCCTTGGGGCTGGCTGATGTGGCTAATTCTCGGCCAGCATCCATTTGCCAGCTTGCTCCCTCTGTGGGCGCTCACCAAGCTGTACACAGATGCACACTCTCCTGTTTCTGTTGATTTTGTTGCTTTCTGAGAGAGGGTCTTGCTCCTAGTTCAGGCTGGATTTACACTTGCTGTGTGTAGTCCAGGATGAGCTCAAACTCACAGAGATCCTCCTGCTCCAGCCTCCTGGAGTGTTGGGATTATAGGTGTGCACCACCACAACTGGTTTCTGTATGTTTCATATCCTTCCTTTAAAAAAATCTAAAAATGAGGGGCCAGAGATTTAGCTCAGTGGTTCTGGCGCCTACCTCACAAGCACAAGGTCCTGCGTTCAATCCCCAGTAACCACATACAATGCTGGGCATGGTGACTCACGCTCACCAGCAATCAATACCACATACCACAGTGCCAGGCATGATGGCTCACGCCTGTAATCCCAGCACTCAGGAGGCAGAGACAGGAGGATTGCTGAGTTCGAGGCTTGCCTGGGCTACATAGTGAGCTCAGGACCAGCCTGAACTACAAAGCGAGACCCTGCCTCAAAAAAAAAAAGAAAAAAAATCTAAAAATGAGGCCTCTACCACTCTGCAGTGATCCTAACAGTTTTACTCTTTCATGGAGTTTATTCTTAGAGATATTATGGGAAGGACACCTGGGTTTTAAGCATGCACCTGTCTGGTTGTTGTTGGTGTTGTTGTTGCTATTGGTGGTGATGGTTTTTTTTTGTGTGTGTGTGTGTGTGTGTGTGTGTGTATTTGAGTTTTCTGTTTGTTTTATGATAATAGGGGTTGAACCCAGGACTTCATACATGCTAGGCAAATATTCCATCACTGAGCTATAAGCCCTTTTCAAATTTTATTTTCTTTTTTTGAGTCTGGATCTTACTAAATTGTCCACACTGATTTCAAACCTGTGATCCTCCTGCCTCAGCCTCCTGAGCTGCTGGTGTTTCGGGCATGCGAGAATGAGAGGGAAAAGAAGAGCGTGTACCACGTGAATCGTGAGTCGAGGCTCTGGGTTTACACCAGCCTCTGTCTCATGGACAGCAGCCCCCCTCTCCCGGACTGGGATGAAGAGAATAACTCAGAGTCGACTCTTATTACCTGAGACCAGCAAGACTTATTCCTAAGTTACCCTTAGCTGCCATCAGTTTCCCTTCCCAGAATTCAGCCTTCCTAGAAGCCCATAAGCTCCCTCCTCCTTTCCCTTGCTAAACCAGGAAAGTCTGTAACTATCGAATGATCCAGAAACTCCCTTTGTTGGTTCTCGAAGGCATAAAAAAACAAATCGTTTTTCCCCTGTGAATCTGGCTTCTGTCAGTTCAATTCACAGGCCCCAGACACAGGCTATAAAGGAAGTGACTGTGTCGCACACGTACTTAGCCCAGTGCATGCTGACTCTCTTGTCCCCAGCGAGCCGCAGGTCACTGCCCGGCCCCCCGCCATGTTCCTTTGCCCAAGCGCAACCTTCCCGGTGTGTTGCTGGCTCTGTCCACCCTGCCAGGGGACAGTCAAGAAGATCCTCACACTCTACAAGGGCGGCTCCTCCAGGAAGGGCCCGTCTCCGAGACTCTGGGGCAATTTCTCACGCACGACTCCCTCTCCGCCCTGGGTTCTGTGTGTGCGTTTGTCCTCCCACCAGGCAGGGAGCTCACTGCGTGAAGAGCGGTATCTTGTCCCCTGCACTTTTTCTACAGCACCCAGCATGATTCTGGGCCCTCACAGGTTTGGGAATGTCCCCCGAGGAATTATCAGTTCGTGTGGGCACTCAGGAGGCTGAGCCAAGAGGATACCACCAAGTTCAAGGTCAACCTGGATTACATAATGATTTCAAGGGCAGCCTACATGATAAAGCAAGACCCCATCTCAAAAAAAAAAAAGAATTATCAGTTCTCTTTGGTTGGTATCTCTGTTGTCTATAGGCAAAAAGCCTCCCATTTAAAAAGAACTTTATTATAATGCTGGGCGTGGTGGCTCACACCTGTAATCCCAGCACTCGGGAGGCAGAGACGGGAGGATTGCTGAGTTCGCGGCGGCTTGCCTGGGCACCATAGTGAGCTCAGGGCCAGCCTGAACTACAAAGCAAGACCCTGTCTCCAAAAAGCCAAAAAAAAAAAAAAAAAAAAACTTTATATATACATACCCTTTATCAGGGTCCAACTGTTGGTTTACCAATTGCTAACATTTACCAAATTTCTTGCTGGGGATTGAGCTCAAGTGGTACCACACCTACCTTGGAAGCGCAAGGGCCCAAGTTTGATCCCTAGTACCGAAAAAAATTTTTTTCCCAATATTGGTAAATAGATAATAAATGATAGATAAACCTCATTACTATTGTTATTAACCCATTTGAAAGTAAATTGCAGATCTTTCATTTTATAGCCCTTTCCCCTAAGTATCTCTTTAGTGCCAGTATCACCTAAAAATAAGGATTTTTCCCAGTTCTGGACATTGAACCCAAGGCTTTTGTACTGAGCTACATCTCAGCCCTATTTTCTTTTTTTTGTTGGTACCAGGGATTGAACTCAGGTCCTTGGGCAACAGGTGCTGGAATCACTGAGCTAAATCCGTGACCATGTATTTTTTATTTTGAGACAGAATCTTGCTAAGCCACTAAGTTGCCCAAGCTGGACTCGAACTTACTGTCTCCTACCTCAGCCTCCCAGAGGCTGAGATTATAGGTGTGCTCCACCATGCCAGGCTAAGACATCTTTTATTCAATATCAAAAGACAAAACTCAATATCAATTTAATACTGTAATATACAGCCTACACACAAATTCCCAATTGTTCCAGGAATACTGTCCTTATACTGACTTTCCCCTTTATATATATATATATATATATATATATATATATATATATATATATATACATAATATAATATAATATATATATATATATATATAATACTTGATCACAATTTCCCTGGATCTTGCACCTTTCACAGAGAATCACAGGTTGGTTTTATTAGGACGTAGGACTCTCTAGCTAAGGTTCCATTCCTGGATAGGTTTCTCCCCACGTTCCCAGTTTTTCATTTGTGATCAGTCAAATCTGCTTTCCCTCCAAACCTTCCTTCCTGAGCACCTGGGACCAGAAGTCCGGTCAGTACCTGGGGGCTCTGGCCAGCTCCAGTCATCCAGCCCGGGCCCAGGGAATATGGACCTTAGACTCAGCCAGCCCCCCACATACGTAAGTCACTCTTCTATAAAGAAATCTACAGCACGCCTAGTGTTGCGAGACTGTATGTATTTCCAACGCTCTAGCAGGCTGAGGCAGGAAGATCACAAGTTTAAGCCCAGCCCGGACAATTTAGTGACTTAGAAAGACAGTGTCTCAAAATTAAAAAAAAAAAAATACAAACAGCTGGGGATGATCAGTCCAGTTTGACCCCCAGGACCACCAGGAAAATAGCAACAACATACCTACATCTCCAGATGTTAACAGATAGCTGTGTGTGGTCACATGCCGCGTAACACTCCGTCAGCGACAGGCGGCGTACACATTCAGCAGTGCTTGTCTCAGTAACTGACAGGTGTGCGTCTTCCGACCTGTGGCTGTCTTAGGTGATGCCTGATTCCAAGTACATGTGCGCATCTCCTACTGGTTCTGCCTCTCAGGTTGAGCCCCACTACGTACTGTGTACCTCCACTGGGCCTTAACCTCACAGCCATCCTCCTGCCTCAGCCTCCTGAGTGCTGGGATTACAGGCACACGCCACCATGCCTGGTCCAGAGACTTTACAAAGAAAACTGAAACAAGCTGTCTTTGGTATCTGAGGTGTAAGACGTGAAATTTGGGAGCTCTCGTCCACCATGTTCCGAATCATATGGATTGGAGGCCTGGGGGCAGGTGACTTGTGGAGAAACGAAGGTGAAGCTCAGGGAGACCCAGAGACGGACCAGACGACAGAACAGACGAACGATGGGTCCCTGCGTGTCAGACGCCACCATTTCAATGGCGTCCTTCCCCCTCAGCTCCTAAGTCCAACCCCTCCATCCCTGGACTCAAGCAGGGTCTGCTGGGTTCCGTCACCTGAAGCAAGAGTCCTGCCTGATGCAGGTGAATAGGCCGAGGTAGGTTCTGAATTGTGAGATCAGATTAGCGAAGGCGTGGAAAAGCCTTCGACTTGCCAGAACACGAGCTTTGAACAGCCTGCATTTCCCACTTCACACCGTGTACTGACAGCCAGCAAACTTTTCCAAGGGCTTGTTTGAACTTTTCCCCAATACTAGGGATTGAATCCAGGGCCTTTTAACCGAGCGACATCCCCTACCTTTCACTTTCTCTTTTAGACAGAGCCTCACTCAGTTGCCCTGACTGGGCTCATCCTTGTGACTCTCCTGTCTCAGCCTCCCAGGGTGCTAAGATTACAGGTGTGCATCATCCTTCTGCCCTCATCTGGACCAGTGACAGTGGGATGACCAGGAAGGCCCGGCTCAACACAGGGTCCCGTGCATCCACCGCGAGCTTTGGCATCAAGGTCAGCACAGCCGTCGATGTCGCCATTTGTACAGAAAGTGCACAGAGGGCTGAGCAGTCAGCGGGAACAAAGCAAGCGCTCAAAAGCCTAACGCTATAGGGACCCAAGTGCGAAGGGCGGCTGGGCTAACACAGGTGAGTCTGCGGCTTTCATCACTTATCCCTCACCGGAAAACTCTTCCCTGTACCCCCCCCCCATGCCTTTGGAGAGAAACCACCCCTCCGTACAGGCAGCAGGAGGCCCTGGGAAAACACTTCCTCCATAGGCCCGCGTGGCTAATGGCCTTCTGTGGCCTGGGGAGCACATGAAACTGGCTGAATTTCCTAAGATTTTATTGTTCTTGGCCGTTCCACTATTGCCCTGATGACTCAAAGAGATCCTGGCCGCTGAACTTCAACAAGATAATAAAAAATTTATTGTTTCAAACTTTTAAATCAAGGTTCCACTATTTTGTACTATGAATAACTCTACAATTCTGTATGTATATCTGGATGATAGATTGATAATTAATAATACATTGAAGAAGACAGATGATGGATGGGTGGGTACATAGGTATGTAGATGGATGGACAGACAGACAGACAGACAGACAGACAGACAGACAGACAGACAGACAGACAGACAGATAGATAGATAGATAGATAGATAGATAGATAGATAGATAGATAGATAGATAGATCGATAGATAGGAATTCCAGAGCTACAAATGTCAAGAACTGAAGATCAGCCTGGGTAGGGTGACACACACTCTAATCCCAACCCTCAGGAGGCTGGAGCAGGAGGGTTACTGTGAGTTTGAGTCCAGCCTGGGCTACATAGCAGTTCAATACCAGCCTGAACTACAGAATGAGACCCTGTTTCCAACAAAAAAAGGATATGAGAATCCAGAATTTGTGCACTGCGGGGTTAAAACGCCTTAAAAACATGTGCTCAGTGGGGGCACGGCCACACGAGGACACACTTTAATCATTAGTGCTGATGCAGGCCAGATTGCTTTCCAAGAAACCCTGCCCTGTCATTCTTTCCAGCCACTCTCCTCTGAGGACACCGAGGAATGAAGCCAGCCTGGAGGGAAGGCTGCGCATGCGCTCAGCGGCCGGAGATGGAGCAGAGCTGTGGGCAAACCGGGGTGTGATGACAGGAAGAGCTTGTCCCGGGCCCTGAGACCCAGCCACTGTCCCCTTCCTGTGAGAGCCCACTCTTCCAGGTCTGGAAGAATCGGCCTCCAGCGTCCCAGTACGACCCCATTTCTTGTGCACTTCTGAAATATGTCCAAGGTTCACTCCTCAAGGGAATTAGGGTTTTAAAAAACTAATGTGGGGGGCCGGAGGGTTAGCTCAGTGGTTCTGGCGCCTGCCTCGCAAGCGCAAGGTCCTGAGTTCGATCCCCGGTAACCACATACAATGCTAGGCGTGGAGACTCACGCCCACCAACAATCAATACCACATACCACAGTGCCAGGCGTGGTGGCTCATGCCTGTCATCCCAGCACTCGGGAGGCAGAGACAGGAGGATTGCTGAGTTCCAGGCTTGCCTGGGCTACATAGTGAGCTCAGGGCCAGCCTGAACTACAAAGTGAGACCCTGTCTCAAAAAAAAAAAACAAACTAATGTGGGGACTCCTGGTGGGGAGCTCAGCACCGGGCCAGGCATTTCAAAATCTGTAGCTCCAGAAGTCCCTTTCAAACTCATAAATCAGACTCGGCAACCACCCATGCGTTTGGAGAAAGGGCTGTGGAGATTCAAATGCAAATCCCAAGTTAAAAACTACTGCAAAAGGGTCAGTAAGGCCAGGCTGTGGCCTGTAATCCCAGCACTCTAGGAGGCTGAGGCAGCAAGATCGTAAGTTTAAATCCAGCCTAGACCAGAAGGGACTAGATGAGACACTGTCTCAACATAGAAACTTGAAAAGGGGCTAAAGGTGTAGCTCAGTGTAAAGGCCCTGAGTTCAACCCAGGCCTGAAATAAAGTCAATTCACCTGAATGTGAAAATAACCTGCCGGGTGTGGTGGCTCACGCCTCTAATCCCAGCACTCGGAGGCGGAGGCAGGAGGGTTGCTGAGTTTGAGGCTTGCCTGGGCTCCATAGTGAGGAGGGTTGCTGAGTTCGAGGCTTGCCTGGGCTACATAGTGAGGAGGATTGCTGAGTTCGAGGCTTGCCTGGGCTCCACAGTGAGCTCAGGGCCAGCCCAAACTACAAAGCGAGACCCTGTCTCAAAAAAAAAAAAAAACCTGAAGGGCTGAATTGTACGGGACCCACTAGGCCAGCACTTCTCACCGAATGTGCGTGGGCATCGTCCTGGGTTCAAACGCAAGTTGGGGTCCAAAGGGGCTCGGCTGAGGCGTCCAGGTTTACATTTCTAGCACGATGCCAACTGACGCCGTCCTGCGTCTGCAGGGTCTGGACTTGGCATCCCCAGGGGCCAGGCCAGTGGCTTTCAACCTGGGGTGACTCTGCCACCTTCTTCCCAGGGAGGCTTCTCTATGGATGTCAGAGATATTTGGTTGTCGTCTGGGAGAGGGAAGGTACTCACCATCTGTGGGGAGCAGCCAGGGGGCTCCCCAACATCCCCCCAGCCCCAAATGTCTGTGATTCTGAGGTTGAGACAGCTTGGACTAAGCGGGCGTGGCGGCACTTGTCTGTGACCCCAGTTTTGTAGACAGGGAAGTTAATTAGATGTCCTGCAGGCAGTTAGACAGGGCCGGCCCTCAAGGAGCCACCATGGAGGACAGTTGAGACACATTCACGGAAGCCAGTACTGTACAAGGGGAGAGGCTACCATGCCCACGTAGGATAAACAGCAGTGACTGATATTCTTTTTTTTTTTTTTTTTTTTTGAGACAGGGTCTTGCTAGGTAGTTCAGCCTGGCCCTGAGCTCACTATGGAGCCCAGGCAAGCCTGGAACTCAGCAATCCTCCTGTCTCTGCCTCCCGAGTGCTGGGATTACAGGCGTGAGCCACCACGCCCTGCTGATCTTCAAGTAGTTACTGAAGTTCTAATACTCAACCTAAGTTCTAATACTCAACCTTGCGCTTACGAGGCAGGCGCGGGAACCACTGAGCTAACCCTCTGGCCCAGTGACTGATATTCTAAATAGGCATCCATCACCTGGGTGGGGGCCAAGGCCTTACCCACCCCTTCCAGGAAAGATCCTGCCTGAAAATCATTGTTCTCTGGGTGTGAGGCTCCCTTTCCCATTCATTAGATCCTTGTTTCATCACTATTACCAAAAAACCATGCTTGTAATCTTACTAGTTGACTATAGTTTTTGTCCCCATTTGAACTTGCCTCATCTCATGGCTTTGTCCCATGAGACCTTTGAGATCCGGGAGGGGCAGGCAGCCCACTTTCCAGTCCCCCTCTATCTCTCTCAGGCAGAAGCTATCTTTCTCTCAATAAACTTTTCCTACTTTGTTTTTTTTTGGTACTGGGGATCGAACTCAGGACCTTGCGTTTGCTAGGCAGGCACCAGAACCACTGAGCTAAATCTCTGGTCCCCACTTTTCTTACTCTTAACCTCCACTGTTCCCAGAATTCATTCTTCAATTTTAGAGAACATGAATTCATGTTTCAGATATCTAGCAGATTTGGGAGTTACATCTCTTCCCCCTATACCACCAGCACTTGGGAGGCTGAAGCAGGAGGATTGCCATGAGTTTGAGGCCGGGCTGGGGTACACAGCGAGACCTTGTCTCAGAAAGAAGGGAAAGAAAGAAAGAAAAAGAGAGGGGGAGGGAGAGGGGGAGGAAGGGAGGAAGGAAGGGAGGAAGGAAGGAAGGAAGGAAGGAAAAAAGTAAAGCAAAAACCAATCTTGGTCTAAGCCAATTGCAGAATTTACAAGATTTCTGAAAATAAATTACTTTACTCTTAATTCATTGCTCCCTCAGAGTATAAGAGGTTCACCGTTGAATTTGTTGTTTTGTTTTGTTTGAAACAGGGTCTCTTTAAAAATGCTGAATTGCTCAGACAGGCTTGAACTTGCAACCCTCTGCCTCAGCCTATGAGAGTACGGAATAAGGGGCGCGCGCCCCGCCAGCTCCTTCCTTCTTCCTGACTGCTGCTTTCACTCACCCACCCGCGTCTCTGGCTCCCCTTAGACTCCTCCTCCTGCCTCTCTCCCATCTCATCAGCGATGTCTGCACAGAGCCCTGGGCACCCTTCTCTCCTCCACCCTCAGCCAGTGTGTATGACGCTGTCCGCCGTCCGGGATCCAGTCTCTCCTCTGTCCACTTTCCGTCACTATGATGAAATACTCACAGCCTGGTCCTTTTATAAGACTGGCTCTGACCCGTGTTCCTGGGCCTAGGGTCAAGGGGGCTTCTGGTGATGGTCTTAGGGCTGGAAAGGCCTGAGGTGGCTTGCAGCCTCGCAGTGAGGCCAGGCAGTGTGCAGACAGGTGTACCCTTTGGGTTCCTCCTCTTTCTTTTTTTTCTTTTTTTAGATAGGGTCTCGCTTTGTAGTTCAGGCTGGCCCTGAGCTCACTATGTAGCCCAGGCAAGCCTCGAACTCACAGCAATCCTCCTGCCTCTGCCTCCCGAGTGCTGGGATGACAGGCGTGAGCCACTGTGCCTGGCACTGTGGTGTGTGGTGCTGATTGCTGGTGGGCATGGTGCACACCTGGCAGTGTGGTATGTGGTTACTGGGGATCAAACTTGGGACCTTGTTCTTGCAAAGGCAGATGCCTGTGCTCGCTTTGGCAAGCACATATACTAAAACTGGAACGATTCAGACCTTAGCATGGCCCCTGCGCAAGGATGACACACAAAGACAGATGCCAGAAGCACTGAGCTAAATCCCCGGCCCTGTTTTGTTTTTTGACAGGTTCTCACTAGGTAGCTCAGCCTGGCCTTGAACTCACTCTGTAGCCAGAGCTGGCCCTCACGGCACTCCTTCTGCCTCAGCCTCCTGAGTGCTGAGATTATAGGCAAGCACCACCACGCCAGGCCTTCAAAATAAAACTTTAAAGGCGCTGTGGCTGGAGCGCGGTGTAGTGTGTTTGCAGAGCACGTGGCTCAATTCTCAATACTCAGAAGAAAACACAAAGGGAAATCGTGCATTGGAAGCACTTCGCACAGTTCTTGGCTCACGAGAAGCACTTTCCCGGCTGTAACCCTTCTCAGGAGTGGGGCCCGCAACTGGAGGCGCAGCTGTAACGGGACTCCCGTCCTCCCGGAGCCCAGAGTCCAGTGCGAGAGACGGAAAACCCGGCGCCTAACTGCACAGTGGGTTCGTGACTCCGTACGTCCTGGTGAGCGCCGCCGAGGAGAGGCCTTTGTTAAACTTTTCTCTTTTTTAATGGTACTGGGTTCGAACTCGAGCTCTCATGCTTCCAAGGCAGGCACGGTGCCGCATGACTAGATCCCCGAAGTTGGCTGAACTTTTTTCAGTGATTAGAAAAAGTATGTATTAGAAGCACTGTAGAACACACAGCAAACGCATTAGAATGGAGAGAATACTGTTTGGAGGCGGCCACTGATAGTATTTGGTGGTTCCTTCTGGCCCTATTGACACTCAGCCTTTTAAATCCCTAAAGGAGGACAACCGAGAGTCTCACCATGTGGAGCCAGCGCTCTCCGGCCACCACGTGATCTCCCCTCTGACTCTGCCCTTGGGGTTGTCCCCATGGCTGGGGCAGAGGGGTCCCCAAGGGGGGTCGGTCTGGATTCCATCCAAGGCCACTGAGGCCACCATGTGCAGCACTTGCAAGGTCTTCCTGTAGGGGCTTGGGGGTGACCCTCGGGACAGAGGGCTGGAGAAGGGCCAGTGTCTTAGGACGGCACCTGGATCCCTCTGTCAGATCCCGGACTCCCTCCACCCTGCCTGGGTTCACCCCTCCCGGGGAGCCCTGCAGCAACTGGCTCACTGTCAGGGTTCAGACCCGCCATGACCCCCAAAGTCTCCTGTGGGGGAAGATGACCGGACCATGGGGACATGACACTTCTTAGTGGATTTACCAGGATGAGCTCAAAGCTGCCTGTGCTGTTCGGAGGAAGAGCCTGGCTGGACAGGGTCCCTGGTGCATGGCCTGGAGGAGCCAATTCTTGCTCCAAGCCCTCCCTTCTTTCTCTGCTTCCTGGCTGCCATGGTTTGAGCAGCTCTCCTCCACCCAGACCCCTCCACCACGCTGTTTCTTCCTTGAGCCAGTACACCATGGACTAAGCTCTCTAAACCATGAGCCAAAATAAACCTCCAACCTGCAGTCCTTGAAGGTGCAGGCGTCCCGGCAATGGGAAAACAACTGACCCAGCCCCAGAACAGCCAAGTCACTTGCCGTCTGCTGAACAGGACAGGGACAGGAAATGGGGGGACCGAGGAACCTGCAGTCACCCTGACCTGCCTCACACACTTGTGAATGGGAGGCAGGCACAGCATTGTGAACAGCCTACTACTTTTGGAACTGCGAAAACTGCCACAACCCGAAGCCATCTGGAGGAGCGAGCAGGCTCTTGGACACCCAGCTGTGCGGCTGACAGCCTGGTGAGGTGCCGCCGACAGAGGAGCAGGGTGCACTGCTTTGTGTCTCTGCCACTAGTGCTGTAGGCTCGCTGCCCTGCCGTGGACAGCCTAGGCCCTTCGCTGGGCGGCCCTGCAGCGGGGTCCGGGCACTGTGCCTGGGAGCTGAGCTTCTGGCCAAGAAGCTCCCAGAGCTCTTCTGTGCAGCCCAGCTGGAAAATGTTCTGACGTCTGTGACTCAGAGCCTTGACCCACAGGCCTGTAAAACTCAGGGAAGAAAAGTTTTGCATCCAGAAAGAAGGGTAGGCGTGAGCTGGGGTCTAGAAAAATCCATGATATTTAAAGTGATTTGTACTCTGGAGAATGGAGGCAAGAGGATCTCAAGTTCAAGCCCAGTTTGGGCAAGTTAGAATCTGGGTGCAGCTCAGTAAGAAGGCCTGGGTTTAATCTCTAGTGCTGCAAAGAAAGAAAATAAAAGTGTGATTCCAGTGAGCCAACATCAACAGCCCTGGGACATTATTAGAAATGCATAACCAAAAAATGAGGCCAGCCCCACTCAACCCAACTCTGCTCCCTGTTTCCAGTGCTAGGAACAAGTCAGCCCTGTAACCTGGAGGTTTTAAACACGAATTGAGATGCCAATCCTGCCTGGTGCTTTAAAACCACATAAAGGCCTTTAAAAAATACTGAGGTCCACTTCCATCCCCCAAGACAACTGATTCAGCAAGAACGGAAGCCACAGCGACAGGGCAAAAGGGATCAGTTACCCACACAGCTCAGAGATTCCCCACAGGCCTCCTGCATTACAAAGGGGAAACAGTGATCATTGAACAGACAAACCTGGGAGACACCACATCAATAAAAAACAAAATCTAACATCAGCAGTGGGCGTGGTGGCTCACACCTGTAATCCCAGCACTTAGGAGGCAGAGGCAGGAGAATTGCTGAGTTCTACGCTTGCCTGGGCTCCATAATGATCTCAGGGCCAGCCTGAACTATAAAGTAAGGGCCTGTCTCAAAAAAAAAAAAAAAAGTGAACAAACAGCTGTGTTTCAATAAAGCTTTATTTATGGGCAATGAAATCTGAAGTTTTTATCATTTTCATAAAATATTTTCATTAGTGCTTCCAAAAATACAAATTCTTTTACATTAAAATGAGAACAGCCATTTGGAAAACTTCTTTCTCTGAGAAGGTAGACCTCAAAACATTGTCAATGAAGTTTCCTCCCAGAGAGTTGAAGGGGAACATTATACTTCATTTCATTTACTTGGGCGTGTGTGTGTGGTATGGGGATCGAACCCAGGGCCTTTACCCTACATTCCCAGGCCTTTAAATATTTTTTTTTTTTGGACCAAAAATTGAACTCAGGACTTTGTGCTTGCCAGGCAGGGGCCATGCCACTAAGCCATATCCCAAGCCCTATTTTTAAAGAGTCTTGTACTAAATTGCCCGAGCAGGGCTCTAACATGTGACCCTCATACCTCAGCTTCCCTATGTTGTTTCAATGTTCCAAAGAGTGCTTTGGTTTGGGGGGTTTTGTTGTTGCTGTTGCTCCTTTTTTTTTTTTTTCTTTTCTTCATTTACGCTCCTTCTTGGGTTCATCAGCTTTTGCTGCAGTAACAACACGGAGGTCCCAGAGGGTGATGACACCGTGTATCCGTCTCCCGTGTTGCACGAGCACTGCGGCAGCAGCCACGCTGCTCCAAGTGTCTCCTCACGGTGGAGCCCAGGCCGGGGAGACGGCTGCCCAGCACACTCCGCGCGCCGCAGAGCGCACAAGAGCGAGGCACCGCCGAGCCCGGCAGCAGTCGCTGAGGCTGAGGCTCCCCGCCAGAGGGCATGAGCTGCGTTCCGGGAGCCAAAACAAGTCTCACCGCCGGGCTCTCCTTGGGAGGCACAGCGGGGTCGGGATGATGAGGTGTGATGGAAAAATACAGTCAGTGTTTAAAAGTTTAGACACTTACTACAGTAAAAGACACACTGCCGTTCACTCCCCTCACAGTGCCCTCCTCTGCCTCGAACACACTCAGCCTGTTGCTCTTGGCCCTTTCTGAAGCAGCTCTGGAAGTTCTCTTTCCTGAGGGTCTGCGCTCGAAGTCGTGGCTGTCCTGAGGTCTCGAATGGATTCAAAACGTTTCCCTTTCACGGTCATGTTAACTTTGGGGAGGTGCCAGGAGCCACACCGTGCCAGATCCGGTGAACACAGTGGAGGAGGAGGACGCAGCGCCGCGGATCTGTGAACTGTCTCTCCGCTGGATGACTGCCAGCAGCATTCGCTGCATTTTTTATTACAAGTGGTAAAGACACCCATCCACCCTGTTCATTCCGGCTCATGGTTTTCAGAGAGTTCAGGCTGTGGTCAGGTGGCTTCTAGACAGAGAAGGGTGGTGGAGGACCGGATGCCCGAGAGCTCCTCCCGTCGTGGCGGTCGGGATGCAGAGAACGACGAGAAAAGCTGGAGGGAAACGCACCTTCCAGGTCACCCCAGTGTCCACCTGCTGGCAGCAAGTTAGCCAGGAGTTCACGAGTGGGCTAAGCCCCTGATGAGCGCAGCGGCCCTGTAAGCCTACCAACACACACGGCTCTGGGGACGCCTCGGGTGTAAAACACAACGCTGTACCGTGGCCCCAGGGGGCTCCCACACTCTGAAGGCTGAGGAACTTCCTGTCAGCGCACGAGCCCCTTCCTGTCACAGGATCCCACTGGGCCTGGTCACGAGGCTGACACAGTCCAGACCTCGTATCCTGGTCCACTCGGGACACTTCAGGATGCTGGCTGGGGCCTCTGGGGAAGGAGGACTGGGAATTTTAAGATGGGCCCTGCACCTCTGCCCCAGTAAGAAGCAAAGAGGAAGAGGAAGAGGAAGAGGAAGAGGAAGAGGAAGAGGCCAACGTCCCACAATCCCTTCAGGGCCGGCCTCCTGTGAACTGTGACCTCCCGCTAGGCCCCAACTCTGAAAGGTCTCACCTCTGCATCTTCCCACGACATCAAGCAGAGGACCTCACATTAAACACATGCCTCTAGGAGAACATTCGAGATCCAAAGATAGCATCCAGCAAGGCTAATCTAATCAAAGGAGACTCCTGGCTTATGATGGAAGAGAAACTGATAACTCTCCCTGATAAATCCAGCCAGGGTCCTGTGAGCTCTTTTTTCTACTCGCCCTTACCCTTGGTAAACAGACTTGTACAAATCACTGGCATAATTCCTGTCATCTCAAGGCCACCTCCCTAGATGGCTCTGGTCCCCTCTGAGCTCCTGCCTGAGGAAACTCACCGCTGCCACGAGCTTTATTGTGCGTGACACCAGAGGACGGCACTCAGTTTCCCATCATCGGGAGGATCGAATCCTGCCTTTGACGCAGTTGGCCTAATCGCATCTACACTGTGCCACCTTCTGCCATTTCTCATTCCTTGCCTCTACTGAGCGCCTGCTTATCCCCTTCCATGCTTGTACTCATTTTTATTTTTTCCACTAATGGGGAATTAACCCAGGGCCTTCACACTGAATGACACCTGCAGCCTCTTCTTTGAGACAGAACCTCACTAAATTGCTCAGGCTGAGCTTAAACTCAGGATCTTCCCGCCTCAGCTTCCCAGAGGATTGGGATTATAGGTATATGTCACCATGCCCACTCCCCAGACGGCTCTATACAAATCAGAAGCTGAGTTCAGTTCACACTGGGCTCTTTCCATTATTGAAACAAGTAACAGTTTCTACTGATTATCCTTTCCACTGTCACTACCTCACATCTTTCTGTCTTCCCCAAAAACCAGAATGTTCCTGAGCCCGAGGACAGTGCCACACACCGTCGCTGGCTTGAAGATGGGGGCGCCCCATGGTGAGGAATATGGGTGGGCTCCTGAAAGCTGAGAGCCAGCAACAAAACGGAGACGTGCGGGCCTGCGGGGGCTGAACTCTACTACTGCGCGTCTTGGAAATGGACTCTTCCAGAGCCTGCAGATCGGAGCCAGCTGCCACCCTGATTTATGCTCCGTGATGTCACGGTCAGAGCGCCCAGCCAAACCTGCCCGGATAGCTCCCCGTGGATCTTGTTCTAAGTGAAGTTTATGGTAACACACTAGTCAGCCATGAGAAACGAACTCACCCTTTGTTTGACCCAGCGATCTCAATTCTGAGAATGTGTCCTGAAGATACACTGTCCACAATGCAAACATGTTTGTGTAGCTTACTCATTGCAGCATTGTTTTAGATTTCTACAGACTGAAAACTACCCAAATGTCCAAGGAGAGGAATCTGGTGGGCTAAATTACAGTGTACACGTTGGAGTCACAAAGGAAATTTTTTTGAAGTAAATATTTATTTGAAGATTTTAGGTCTACATAATGGTAACATTCATCATAGGAAATTTGTACCTGTACTTGATACATCTTGTTAAGAATGCCAGCTGTGGTGGCTCATTCGTGTCATCCCAGCATTCAGGAGGCAGTAGCAGGAGGACTACTGTGAGTTTGAGGCTTGCCTGGGCTACAGAGTGAGCTCAGGACCAGCCTGAACTACAAAGAGAGACCCGGTGTTAAAAAAAAAAAAAAAAAAAAAAAAAAAAAAAAAAAAAAAAAAAAACTCAAGAAAGAATGAAGGACATTTCTATGAACTAGTATGGAATGAGCTCCAGAAGACATTAATCAAACAAATTACATTGCAGAAAAATATATATGAGGTATGATAAAAGATACCACTGAGGACCTGGGATTTAGCTCAATGGTTCCAGCATCTGCCAGACAAGCTCAAGGTCCCGTGTTCAATCCTCAGTACCACACACCACAGTGTGGGGCATGGTGGCTCACACCTATAATCCCAGGACTCGGGAGGCAGAGGCAGGAGGACCTCTGTGAGTTCGAGACTTGCCCGGGCTACATAGTCAGCTCAGGACCAAGCCGTAACTACAGAGTGAGATCCTGTCTCAAAAACACTAAAAAAAAAAAAAAAAAAAAAAGATACCACTGAATGGTTATATTAAAAATTAGAAATTGTTACAGTAAAGGATATGTTGCCATTACCCCCCCTTAAACACTCACTTCAAACACAATTATCTCATTGTTCTTACCGCTTTCTAAACTAGATTTTAAGTTTTTTGGTTTGTTTTTGCAGTGCAGAAAATCTAGCTTGTGACCTTGCATTTGCAAAGCGGGCAGCAGCACCTCTGAGCTGACTCCTGCCCCTCCTGCCGCTTTCTGAAGCCGATCTGAACATCCTCTTTCATGAGGGTCTTTTTACAGCCACCTCAGTGAGTTGACTCAAAACATTTTCCATCAAATAACATGACCACGTGTCCTCACCCACCTTATTCGCCAGGTCTGGAGGCTGTAACTGCTGACTCTTTCCTAAGTTCCAAATGATCCCGAATGGAAAATCTTTTTTTTTTTTTTTGAGACAGGGTCTCGCTTTGCAGTTCAGGCTGGCCCTGAGCTCACTATGTAGCCCAGGCAAGCCTCAAACTCAGCAATCCTCCTGCCTCTGCCTCCCGCATGCTAGGATGACAGGCGTGAGCCACCACGCCCAGCACTGTATGTGGTTACCAGGATCGAACTCAGGACCTTGCGCTTGCGAGGCAGGCGCCCGAACCACTGAGCTAAATCTCCGGCCCCCAGCAAAGGGAAAATCTTTTGAATGAATCCAAGACATGGAGGCTGCCACAGCAGTAAAAATCGAAGGAAAGAGAACTTGCAGGACTGCTTCGGAAAACTGTAAGAACGGCAGCATAAGAGGGTTCGAAGTGAGGCAGAAAATTTTGAGAGGGATCAATGGTAATGTGTCTTTTACTGTAATAAATTTTTTAGAAATTTAAACATTTGTCTCAGTTTTTGATCACCTATGTTTTACACAAAAAGGAAAAACAGAACACACACATAGCGATTTATCGTTGTTAAATGAAACACAAGAATAGAGCAGAAATAGTGCAGTTTTTAGCCAGAAGGGAGGATGGGAATAGGTCAAGATGACATTTCTAGGGCCGGAGGGTTGGCTCAGTGGTTCCGGCGCCTGCCTCGCAAGCGCAAGGACCTGAATTCGATCCCCGGTAACCACATATAATGCTGGGCGTGGAGACACGCCCACCAACAATCAACACCTTATACCACAATGCTGGACGTGGTGGCTCACGCCTGTCATCCCAGCACTCGGGAGGCAGAGACAGGAGGATTGCTGAGTTCGCGGCAGCTTGCCCGGGCACCTTAGTGAGCTCAGGGCCAGCCTGAACTACAAGGCGAGACCCTGTCTCCAAAAAAAAAGAAAAAAAAAAAAGATGACACTTCTAGGCTGGGGATTTAGCTCAACCTTGGATGCAAGTTCGATCCCCAGTACTGCAAAAAATAAAAACAATAATAATAAAATAAAAATAAAAATGACACTTCTTTGAACATGCACCTTTCTGTATAGTTTTGACTATACAAAGATTGCAAATGAATCCTAATCCCTTTTAGTGGATCTGCTGTTGTAAAGGCATGGGGAGCCGGGCTCAGGGAAAACTGTGTTAAGTATAGCTGGGTAAGTTCCAGCATTCTGGAAGGCAGAGGCAAAAGCAACTCAGTGAGACTCTGTCTCAAGTACAAAGGTCCTGGGTTCAATCTCAGTTCTGCAAAGCAAACAAAAAACTGTTTTGAATGGAATATAGGATTAAGTTGTGTCATACAGACCAGATTCTCACCAAGGAAGAATGAGTATATGCTACAAATATTGAAGGAAATATCCCTGTGGAAAATGCCAGTGTAAAAGAATGTTTTCTAAAATACAGGCAGGTGTGGTGGCACATTCCTGTAATTCCAGCACTTGGGAGGCTGAGGCAGGAGGGTCACTGTGAGTTCGAGGCCAGCCTGAGCTACACAGTGAGTTCAAAGTCAACTTGAACTGCATGATGAAACCCTATCTCAAAAACAGAAAACAAAACCCAAACACACACACACACACACCGAGGCTTGTCTATGTCACATAGGTAGATGTATGAACTTGAAATATGTGCGCCAGTGCATGTGTCTCTATCCTTCACTCTGTCAGTTGAAAAGGCTGAGAATCATGGACGCTCTGGTTCCAAGGAGGGCGTATAACACCCCAGATTTCATCTCTGGCCCCTTGTACCACTGACGGAAATCAGCAAGGTGGCTCGGGGAGAGCTGCTAGAGGACGGCTGATCACCTCGTTACGCCAGAGCACAGGAAGTGATTTTTAAAAAGATGGATTATGTCTCAGGAACATGAGGGCTTGAAGGAGTTGCCACTGGCAGCTTTGAGACAAATCCATTTACCCGTAAACTGTTTGCTGCTGAACCAGCGGGAACTCACGAGTCCGTACTCTGTGTCCACAGACACACGGCTGGGAGGAAGCTCTCCCGCTGACCACAGCCGGAGGCAGGTGGGAAGGCCAGAGGGGCTCACAGTCTGCGAATCATTATGTGGCAACCTCACGGCAAAGACCGGGTTAGACAAGAACCGTCCGCGGATGCCAAATGCGGACTGGTCCTGGGAGGCTCAGCACGGTGCGCCGCGGCCTCCCCTGCGCAGAACCGAAGAGCAAAGGCCCGGGCAGCGACAGAAAGGATGGCTCCCTGCGAGCCCCAGTCCGGGCCCTGTGCTGCACTGCCAGGTCCAGCGCACCCCAGTCCTGCGCCACCAGCAGCAGATCGCCCGCAGCACCAGGGCCCTGGGAAAGAGCCGCACTCGCCTCCTCTGGCCCCCACAACCCGTGCTGGGGCCTCCCTGGCTCCAGGCCCCCATGACCCTCCCGGAGCCCTGCCCCTCACGCCTGACTTTCCCGGCCGGAGTTCCCCTCCGCCACCCTGGCTCGGTGTGGCCTGGCCTGGCCTTGACTCCTGGGTCGCCTTGTGACTCAGGCCTGGCTGATCGCCCGGGAGGACCCCACCCTGCCTGTGACCCCGTCCTGGAGCCCAGGCCGCGGGGAGAAAGGAGCCTGCCAGATCGCCAGGCGCCTCCAGCGAGCCACCTCCTGCTGCAGATCTAAAGTGTCCCCAAGGCCAGGTGACTGGACCCTGGGACACTGTGCTCACCGGTGATTCCATCTGGGAGGAGCCCGTGGCCTGGCCGAGCGCTGTCACGGGGCGGGGCTGGCCGGAGAGGACAGCGCTCCAGGACCTGGAAGGCTGCATTCCCGTCTGGCGGCACAGCGAGCGTCTTTCCCTCCACCGCCCAGTGTCTGCCTCGGAGCCCACCAACCACGGGCCAAAACCACGAGCCAAAGTGACCCCTTCTCCTCTGTGCCAGGCGTGGGAAAGCGATAACACCTGCAAAGGACCGCTCAGGCCTGCGCCACTCAGCGGGCCCTGCGCCCCTAGGAGAATTTGCTGCGGGCTGACGCTCAGGCTGGGGGGCCAGGCGAGCAGCTCGGAAACGCAGATGGAGCCCGGAAGCCTCCCCGCCCTGCCCTGGGCTGACTTAGCTTAGTGTTCTCCAACTTCATTCATGCTGAGGATGTGTGAGAACTCCCTTCCTCGGGAGCAATAATATACCGTAAAATGCTTATGGAATATTTTACTCATCCGTTTATCTGCCGGTGGCCATCTGCGTCCTGTTTGGATACTGCAGGTGCTGCGGCTGTCAATACCAGGGCATCTACTCAACTTCCTGCTTTGAATCGTGTAGGGTGCGGACCACCTAGCAAGAGCCGGGACCCCCGAGTCCTGTGGAACTCTAGGTACAGTTTTTTGGGTTTTTTTGAGACAGGGTCTCACTTTGTAGTTCAGGCTGACCCTGAGCTCACTATGTAGCCCAGGCAAGCCTGGAACTCAGCAATCCTCCTGCCTCTGCCTCCCAAGTGCTGGGATGACAGGCGTGAGCCACCACGCCCGGCACTGTGGTATGTGGTATTGATGGCTGGTGGGCATGAGTCACCACGCCCAGCATTGTATGTGGTTACCGTGATCGAACTCAGGACCTTGCACTTGCGAAGCAGGCCCCGGAACCGCTGAGGTAACCCTCCAGCCCTCTAGGTATAGTTTTTAAGGTGCAAGTAATCACTGTCACAACTATATTACTTTACATCCCCACCAGCAATGCACAAGGGTTCCAATTTCTCCACATCCTCATTAACATGCTGTTAAAACAGCCACTCTCGTGGGGGGTTGGAAATCATGGTTTTGATGTACATTTTTCTACTAAGTAATGAGGATCGGTATTTTGTATCAGCATCCAGACACTTATGTCTTCTTTGGTGGAATGTACATTCAAGCCCTTTACTTACTTTTGAACTGAGCACTGTTTATCTTGTTAAATTGTAGGAATTTTCTATAGTAATTATCAATCTCTTTCCAGATATGACTTGCAAATATTTCCTTCCATCCCAGGGCCTGCCAGGCTGGGGAACTTTTTGATGTCTGAGGCAGGATCTCACTATGTAGGCACAGGCTCACCTTGAGCTCACCTTGGCCTGAAACTCAGAGTAATCCTGATGCTGCAGCCTTTCAAGTACTGGGATTACAGGCATGCACTCCATGCCTGGCTTCCATGGGGTGCCATTTCACACTCATGGCAATGCCCACTGTATTCTTTTATTGCCTGTGACTCTATGCTCATATCCAAGAAATTATTGTGAAATCCAGGGTCATTAGGCTTTTCTTCTATCTTTTCTTCCAAGAGTTTTACAGTTCCAGCTTCTACATGCAGATCTTTGATTTTAGTTTATGGTTATCAGTAAGATCCAAAACCATTCTTTTCCTTGTAGATGTCCACGATTATACAAGTACCCTTACTACCCAGGAATATCTCACTGGGTCATGGTGCAGAATTATTCTGTTCTGCTAGTGCATTTTGTGAGAGCTTTACACCAAAATTCATCAGGCTATTGGTTTTTAGCTTTCTTGTTGTGCTCTTGTCTGGATCAAGGTAATACTGGCCTGGTAGAATGAGTTAGAAACATTCCCCTCTTAAATATTTTGAAGTTTATGAACTGCTCTTCTTTGAATGTGTGGTAGAACTTATCAGTAAAATCATGTGCTCCTGGATTTTTCCTTTTTTATTGTTGCTCATTTGGTTTGCTTTTTTGAGACAAGGTCTTACTATATAGGTTTAGGCTGGCTTTGAACTCGAGATCCTCCTGCTTCAGCCTCCCAAGCGTTGGGATTACAGGTGTGCGCCACCATGCTCAGCTTGGATTTT
>PVIC010016732.1:0-33549 GCA_004025085.1 Thryonomys swinderianus | reverse complement strand
AGCCTCCTTCCGACAGGGACAGTCCCACAGGTGTGCAAGATCTGATGGTAGCTTTGCTTCCTCACAAGCCTTGGAAGTACCTCGAAACGCCGGAAGGATAACACTGGCTCCACACAACTTTAAATGTCCGTGAGGTGTTCCAGTACGTGCAGCTTTAAAGGGATAAAGCAAATTTATTCTCGCGCTTGTTCTGACACATTCTATACACCGAGCAATGAATACACCGAATGTACCAGTGTCCTTGGATGAGGAACAAAAACAAACAAAACATAAGCGAACGACGGTGTCGGTCGTGAATTTCTTGCTTCCAGCTTCAGACACAATCTTTTCCCTCCATGTTCAGCAAAAATAGATGCACTCGGCAGGCATTTGATTCTCTTGTATACCTGGCAAAACCTAAGCCTAGTAGTCAAAGGCTTCCGAAGATGAACCTTCCCTCTCAGTCCCACACACTTCCAGCTCCTTCTCCCGTCCTGCTGCGCGCGGGGGCACCTGGGACACAGGCACGCGGAACTCAGTGGGCCCCAGGGGTGGCTCCCGTGGACGCCCAGTGGTACCACCCAAGGGGATCCCCAGGGGACGGTGGAGGCTCCCCACCACAGCACACCCGTCTGTGGGAAGGAAGAAAACTTTCCTGCTGCCTGGTGAAGCTGCCTTTCCTCACCTACTCCCTTCTGCCCTGGCCTTGACCACCTCAGACCCTGGGAAGCCCAAGGAATGCCCCAGATTCCTGAGCAAACCGCAGATTCTCTCACCAGGTCTGAATTCAGACTTGCAGAAGGGAACACCCTGATTCGTTCCTTCCTTAGTCCCTAGCGAACCACAACTGTATAAACTTACCGGTTTAGTCTTACTGTGTTCTCTGTCTGGATTAGATGCTGGTTCATGTAATTACCTATTATCTTAAAGGCGATAAATACAACGGGGGAAAAAGCAAGTGGCAAAGGTTAGACAGTGACTGTGGGGAGGATGTGCTTGTATATTTTTTTTTGCTTTTTGAGACAGGGTCTCACGTTGTAGTTCAGGCTGGCCCTGAGCTCACTATGGTGCCCAGGCAAGCCGCCACGAACTCAGCAATCCTCCCGTCTCTGCCTCCCGAGTGCTGGGATGACAGGCGTGAGCCACCACATCTGGCATCGTGGTATGCGGTGTTGATTGTTGGTGGCCGTGAGTCTCCACGCCCAGCATTATATGTGGTAACCGGAGATCGAACTCAGGTCCTTGCGCTTGCGAGGCAGGCGCCGGAACCACTGAGCTAATCCTCTGGCCCAGGATGTGCTTGTATTTTAAATGGAATGGTATGAGCCAGCCTCATCAAGGTGACATTAGAATGTAGAAGATGGTGGGGAAAATGACCCGTGAGCCAGTCAGCTGGCCGAGGACCACAGGAGGGAGGAACATCCAGGAGAAAACTGGGCGGGTGGGCGGTGCTGGCACAGGCCAGGTGCGGAGGGAAGGAGGAGAACCTGGAGCTGATGGTCCTGGGGAAGACGGTCAGAGACCGGGCAGGACCGACTGGTGGGATGCGGACAGGGCGAGGGCTTGAGCTTTTATTCTGAGAGCAATGAATGATCTTGAAAGGCTCTGACAGAGTCAGGGTGCATCTTGTATTTTTAAAGCATCACTTTAAAGACAGATGGGGGTGCAGAGTCAGATAAACCAGCTGGAAAGATACTGCGACGGTCCAGGCCAGAAGGAGTGTGATGACATCTGCTGGGTTGTCGGACCGTGGCGGGGCGTGGACTTACCTATCGACCCCAACAAAGACAAAAGGGTAGAAGCTAAAATCAATATTAAACAGTCACTAGCTTTTCCAGACACCAACAATGAACTAGCTGTGAAAGAAATAAGAAAAATAGTTCAATAGCCTCAAGAAATATTAGAATACCTAGGAATCAACTTGGTCAGGATGGTTAAAGAACCCTACAATGAAATTACAGAGCACTAAAGAAAGGAGACATCAAAGAAGGCACTATGAGGTGGAAAGACTGAATTGTGGCTATTAAAGTAGCCATGTTTCCAAAAGCAATCTGTAGATTCAATGCAATTTCCACCAAAATTCTAATGGCATTCTTCACCAAAAAAAAATCCTCAATTCGTACAGAAATATAAAAAACCAAAAACAATCAAAGAAATCATAAGCAAAAGCGAGTGAGGCTACAGGCACCATAACACCCAATTTCTACTTATGCTACAAACTGATCTAACAGAAACAGCATAATCATGGCACAAAAGCAGGCACCAGGCCAAAGGAATGGGATAGAAAACACAAAATCAGACTCACAAAACTGTAGCCATCTGATTCTTGATAAAGGACCAAAAACATACATTGGATAAGTCAGCCTCTTACATAAATGGTCCCAGGAGAACTGGACGGCCATAGATAGAAGACTGAAATTAGAACTCCATCTGTCACCAGGCACCAAAGTCAAATCTAGGGCTGGAGATGGGGCTCAGTGGTGCCACGCCAGCCTGGTACCAGAAAAAAAAATCAAATCCAAATGGATCAAAGACTGAAGCTTTGAAATTGCTAAAGAAAACACAGAGAAAAACTTGAAACCACAGGGATAGACAAAGACTCCCTGAATAAGATTCCAGTAGCATGGGAAATAATCATAAGAATCAACAAATAGGACTACACTGAATCTAAAAGTTTTTGCATAGCAAAAGAGACAACTAAAGAGTGAAGAGACACTCTACAGAATGGGAGAAAAATCTTGGCCAGCTACTCTGCCAGAGGATTGGCATCTAGAATGTATGGAGAACTCCATAAATTTAACACCAAAACATCAAATAGACCCTCTTAGCAATAAACAGAAAAAATGAATTAAAAAGATATTTCTCAAAAGAAAAATACAAGCAGCCAACAAGTATGTGAAAAAAAATGTTCAACATCTTTAGTGGTTATGGAAAGGCAAATCGTTATGATTCCAATCTAGCTCTCCCCTGAAAGTTACATGTGCTCATAGACGGGGCTGTGGAGGGGGCTGGATCAGGGGAGCACGGTGCTCATCGACAGATTAGTCCATGACGAGCGTCTAGCTGAGTGTGACGCAGGAGGCGAACCCTCGTGGGAAGAGGTGGGTCACCACGAGTGTAGCACGCAGGGTCTGTCACCTTGTCTCCTTCCCTAACCCATCCCCCTGCTTCCTCACGGCTATGCCATAGACCATTTCCCTTCTGCTCTTCCCAATGGCTGTGGTTTTAATGTCATGCAGAACTCAAGAATTATGGGTACCAGGAAGCTTCCACTAATGTTTCAGAGTAAGGCTGTCCTGTTGTAACCCTACCTCCTCTCTGCCCCTCTCGCAAACACCACTGCAAACTGAGCCCCAGCCCCCTGCATGCGTGTGCATCAGGAGCTGTGAGTGTAGGGTGGAGTCCCTCCTTCCTGATGACCATGGCCACAGATGAGCCACTTCTCATGCCCGGGTGAGAGCGAGCCCGTGCACATATCACAAACATGCCCAAGGGACATCACCCAACTTTATTGATGCTAGAGGCCTGAGGGAGTGTAGGTGCCGGGCCGTCCTGCAGGGAGTTCAGCTTGTAGGTGGTGGAGAGCAGCAGAGTGCACAAATCCTCCTTAATAGGTGGTCGCTGAATCTTTCTCCTTATACTTTGCTGTGGTACTCACAGGGCTCTGCAACCCCAGAAAAAGATCACGCATGAGAGTGTTCTGGAGTCACCGTAGGATAAGAATGACACCCAGAGGTACAACCCCATCAAGTGGAAGTCGTGAGCAAAATGGGAGGAGAAATAAGGAAAAGTCCCTTCGCCCTACCCGTATCGGGAGGGTTGATGATCTCACTTTTGTTCCACCCTTTCCACTCCACGTACTCCTCAAAGGTCCTCAGCATATCTGGGTTTTCGTCCAAGGTGCGGCCTGCAGGCCAGTTGGTTTAAGATGATGGTTCTGAGGCAGGGTCCCCAGACCACTTCAGGTTGGAGGGCCCCAGAAGGTTGTCCTCCCTCCAGGCTGGACACTGACATTTCTACTCAGGCCTCCAGGCATTGAGAGGACTCAAGCCTGCTGTCCCAGGGACACCGAAGATGTGAGTTTTTCCAACCCAACCCTGAGAGGGAGCAAGCCAGCTAGGAGCCTTCAAGGTGGACTCGTGTTTGCCTTTTGCTTGGGGACAAGGGGTGAATTCTTGTGAAGGCAACGGCCCCAGGTTGGGTCCCTTCCCTGAAGATTCCACAGGACGTGGTTCCCACCCACTCTGACCCTGGAGAGCAGAGGACAGATGGACAGTTTTCTACACAGGCACATCCTGGGCTCGGGGACACCTGCCCTGTCCTCCTCCCTCTGCTTCCCCCAAAGGACAGCCATGAGCACAACAGCTGGAAAAGCCAAGTGAGAAGTATTCACTTACCAGCGACCAACCTCCACAGAAAGAGCCCTCCAGCCCCTCCCGAGAAGGGCCCCATCTTGAAGTCCGGCGCATAAGAGATTGTCCCTTCTCCACAAAGATACCCGCAGGGGATGGTCCCCTGAGTAAAAGGGGAGGAGGGGCTTCTCTCGGGCCCCCTCGGTCTCTTCGGCACTGACCTCACCCTGTGGGGACCTTGTCTCAAAGGCTGCACCCTGAGCCCCTCTTGAATGGCAACATGCCCATCACTCCAGAGCTGGTCCGTGCACACGGCGCCCCTGTGAGTCACGTGCTGCCTCCCCAGCTCCCTCTACAGGACGCCGTTCCGGGGGCTTCCGAGTCTCAGGAGGAGACAGATCTGTAAATTCTTGGCCTCCCCTGACCTCAGCTCAAATTCTGCTCAAGGCGGCCTGTGTGTTGCAAGCCACAACATGCGTCAGTCGCACGTGGGATGGCTCGTCCTTCCTACAAACAGGGGTGTCCGGAAGGATAGGGTGGACAGGAAAAATCTGGACTAGAAAAAACAGGGTTGAGAAGTGAGCCAGTGAGAGTGTGGGCAGCACCCAAGACCCCGGAGGTCCAATTAGGCTTGAAAATGCCAGTGAGCGGGTGGCGGGAGTTCCTCTCCACGTCTCCCTACTCCACCCCGAGCCCGGCGCAGGTGACCTCTGGCACCTGTGGGACCACAGCCTCCCAGAGAGAGGACAGTAGGGGTGCAGCCTCGAAGGCGGCACACGGAGGGTGGAGGGTGGTCGGTGTCAGGGAGGATGAAGCGAAGCTCCGCCCCAGGGAGGGCCTTGGGCAGAAGACAGGAGAGACAGCAAAGAGACAGAAAGGGTGGTGGGAAGTGAAGCCGGCGGTCGGGGAGGTTCTAACAGGCTCACAGTGGTGACAGGTTACGCTCAGAGGTGCCATGTGGATACTGCTGACCTTTGGGGTGGGTCACCCGCTGGGGTCAGAGTGCTGGGTGGAGCAGGCTGACGGGGCGCCCTCTGGGTGCCAGGGCCTCAGCCCTACCATCACAACGGTAACACACATCTCCAGACGTTGCCCAGTGTCTCGGGGACAAAGGGGCTCTACCTATGTCCCCTGGTTCATACCAGCGTTCGAACTAACTATGGCTAACTATGCACAGAAGCAGGGTCAGAGCCAGGTGGGTCATGAAGGGACATGGGTCTCAGGTTCTAAGGAGGACATCTGAGGGCTGAGGTCGAGAGAGGCCAGGGGCTTGCAGATTCCTCCTTTACCAAGATCCGAGAATCCCAGGGATGGCGCCACAGGTGGGAGCCACAAGGGACCCGGCAGGAAGGAAGGAAGGGCACCACGCCTGTGCCTGGTGTCCCAGGAGCCCATGACCAGCTCCTAAAAACAGAGAACCGGCGGGAACACACCTATGAGCTCCGCCGTCTCGTACTTGTAGCCCGACATGCCCTTGTAGTAGAGGACGGCATGGTCCTTCCCCAGCAGGAAGTGGATGGAGACGAAATGCCCCGTTCCTGCAGGCAAAGGAAGCTCGTAGCCATCACATCCCTTTCTGTGGACTCTACTGAAAGGATTCACAGCTAGGCGCTTACTGGAGTAGAAGCCGCCAGGGATAATGAATTCATCCATCGTCAGGTAGAAAGCATAGCATAAGCTCCTCAGTCTAAAACATAAGATCCAAACATGATCCTTCAACGAGACACGTGCCCAGTCCTTCCCTGCTCTTTCCCACGGAGCACCCGAGTGAGCGCTGACTCCCCAATCCTGCTGAACCGTGACACCCCAAATCCAGCTCGGCACCCAAAGTCCCTAGAACGCTAAGCTTCAGGTGCCCAGGGTTGCCTGGAAGGGCATCAGGCGGCCCCTTTACAGGCACCCAGCAGCAACTCAGGCCCAAGGAAGACCCCGCCAGCCCCGCTGGGATGTCTGAGGCCATTCGAAGGCTCCCGCCATGGTCCGCTGACGGGGCCCGGGATGTCCGCATAGCAGCAGGCCGCAGTCCCACAACACGGCTCTCTGTGGAGCCCCCTGCCCTCCGTGGGTTCTCCAGGGGGACCAGCAGGGAGACAGCGGGCAGGCGCACAGAATAACAGTGCCACGCCGTGAGATCGAGGCCGCCTGGCACCAGCCCACCCAGCGCCTCTCCCACCAAGGAGGCCGGGGCCTGCCCTGGCTCTGCGGCTGTTTCTCCAAAGGCCTCCCAGGCGACCGTCTCGGGCCTGCCCTTGCTCGAGCCTGGGCTCCCTACTGACCTGAAACCTAGAACAAATTCCCGAAGCTCCTGCACCCTCTGCTGCATGAAATGGCCCCGGCGGCCACAGGGGGCTCCTCCGGGCTCCCGCGGGGCTGGGCTGGGAGGCCGGGCCACGGTGCGCTGGGCCGACTGCAGCCGCTGGGAGCCCTGGCCTCCCACGCTAAGCTCAGTGTCCGTGTGAACACGGCTCCCTTGTCCCGGAGTCAGCAGGCCCACTTCGGAGACGACAGGACAGCGTTCCGTGTTCGTTAGAGTGACGAGCGGTGACAGGGACCACGTGGGGTGAGGGGCGGGGCTGGAGGAGCCGGGACGCCAGGTGGAGTCGGGAGTCCACGCGCAGAGTGCTCACCTCAAGTCCATCCGTGACTGGAATTGCGCGTGTGGTCTCTGAGGAAGACGAAGGGAGGCAGAGGCTGAGTCTCCGCTTTGGCAGGAACTGGCACATCTCCCGCCCAGCGCACTATGTACCAGGTTCCTAAAAGCTGGTGAGAGGTTATGCCTGAGCAGGACGTAAGAGGTAAGGGGATGCAGACAGAAGAGACGCAGGCTGAAGCCACAGTGGGAGTGGGGAAGGCCAAGGCCTCGCTTGAGAGCCGCAGGGCAGGCGGGGGGGCCTGGGCCGCTCAGAGACGCTGGGCCTGCAGCACACGTAGCATGTCTCTGCCCACACAGAGCTAAGCCACGGAGGCCAGGACGGGAGCCCTCCTGCGCTCACACCCGCGCAGGGAGGGTCTCTCCCCAGGGGTCCTCCACACAGCTCCAAGACAGAGCCAGGAAGAGGCATCGAAAGGCCAGCTTGAACCTCTCTATCTAGGAGCATGAGACAGGAAGACCAGGCAGGGGTTACAGGGGGCCAGGACCGACCAGTAATGTGTGTGGACGGCAAACTGTCCCCGGTTGAGCAATGGGTCATCCAGTGACCAGAGGCCTCACTGCTAGGCCCGCCCTGCTGGTCCCTGGCCCTCCAAGTTCTGATCGCCCCGATGTTCTCCCCAAACCAAAGCACTTGGTGCCGACACTTCCCCCACAGCACCTGACAATCACAGGAGCCTCGAGCACACGATACCCAGCAGCCTCAGCTCCAGCTGCCTCGACTGCCCACGCCCTGGACTTCGTTGTCACCCGTACCTAGGGCCTCGGGGTCACAGTTGAGTCTTGGGGAGCTTGGATGCAACTCCTTGGTGGGGGGCCAGGGAGGAGTGAGACCAAGGGTTTGGTATAAAAATGGCAGAAAGGGGCCGGAGATTTAGCTTAGTGGTTTCCGCGCCTGCCTTGCAAGTGCAAGGTTCTAAGTTCGATCCCAGTAACCACATACAATGCCAGGCGTGGTGACTCACACCTACCAGCCATCAATACTACATACCCACAGTGCTGGGCATGGTGGCTCACGCCTGTCATCCCAGCACTAGGGAGGCAGAGGCAGGAGGACTGCTGAGTTCGAGGCTTGCCTGGGCTACATGGTGGGCTCAGGGCCAGCCTGAACTACAAAGCGAGACCCTGTCTCAAAAAAAAAAAAGATAAAGGGGCATTATGACCGGGCACGTTATCCACCAAGGACGGGGCCTGGGTGGTTGTGTCATCCTTGCCAACATCTAAAATCCTGTGATTAAACGCACCACAGTGTCTTAAAGTTAGAAGCTCTCAGACAACCCCTGGCTTTATTTACATGGCCGAGGAGAAGGTTTCGCTGGGAGATGAAAATCCTAAGCACAGCGTGTCTGGTGAGCAGAAAGAAGCTTCTCAGCAGCCACAGCTGACAGAGGAAAAGCGGGTGCCTGGGCAGCAGGGCCGGCAAGTCCCAGGCCAGATGCATTCTGGGGATGCCGCCCTAAGATGCCAAGCTGAAGCCGGGCACCTTCCACGCGGAGGGTGAGAAGACCCCACACTCTTTTCGGGGTCACTCACAACTCCTTCTCTGCTGGGCAGAAGTCACCAGAACTAAGACAAGGTACCCACTGCCATCCGACTAGAGCTCCAGCCCGTGCACCTGTCCAGGTGACCGTCACGCAGTCCAGGACGCTCGCGTCCCCGCCTCACCCTCCCAGGACCGTCACCTCCTTGGCGTGAGCAGGAGTCGTCAGAGGCCTCTCGGCCCCCAGGCTCAGGCCGGTGGTCAGCAGGAGCAGCAGCGTGGTGACCATCTCTGCAGAGTGCTCCTGGCCTCCTGCTGGTCTTTATCCCGCGCTGCTGACCCTGGGGGCAGGACCCCGCCTCCCTCCCCTGCACAGAGTCCCCCAGTGTGTGCTTCCAGGCTGGCCGCATTGTTTGGTTTGGACTCCGCGAACGGATGGCGCTCAGGTGCGTAATTAGCCGTCCCCGCGGCCTTTTCATTCATTCTGAGGCATCTTTGTCCAAGGTGAAAGTTACTCGCATGAGAGGTGCACACCTTGGACCTTGGAGCCAAAAGAAAGACAAGGGCTCCTTGTCCTCCCTCCCTCCCTCCCTCCCTCCCTCACTCGCTCCCTCCCTCCCCAGGAGCTGCTCCTGATAAGCTCCCCAGGATTGCTAGTTAGCCCAAAGGCCTCAGTTTCCACAAAAAGCAAAGTCGCCGCACACCCCATTCATCACACCCCTTCCGATCCAAGCACAGTCCTCATCCCTGCTCCCACCCCCCCACACACACACATGCTCCAGGGGGCCCCAGCCCCGAAGCCCTGCAGGTGAGGTGCTGCCTCTCCCTGGTCCTGTGCCCTGTCTTCTCACTGTGCCTCGGAAGGGCCCTGGAGGCCGGGCTGGTGCTCCACAGTCTCACTCTGCTCCCAGGAGCCCGGAAGTCGCCCTTTGGGAACTCCACGCATCTCCCCGCTTTTCCTACAGTGCTGCTCCCCACCCCCCACCACAGGGCTGGGGACCCAGGACACCATCTGAAGTCCTGACTGGTCTCTGGCCCCACGTCCCCCCTTCTCCATTTGTTGTGGGGGAAATAACTGCTGACCTGACGGGTGTTCACAATCTCACATACCGAAGGAGTGAAGTTGCAAAACCAAGGAAAGAATCGAGAGAGTTTTATTGAAGATAAGGAAAAGAATAGCTCTCGGGTTCCCAAGAGGGTCCCCAGGGCGTGCCCACTGGTGCTATTAAGCCGGGAGATGACTTCTGAGCAAAAAGGTTTTTCAACTGTCTTTTGTGCTCAGTAAGTTTCTGTTTATTTTCTGTCCAGTCACTTATAACTGAATGCAACTTTCTAAAATAATTTCTTTTTCTCCCTGATCCATATAAACCCCGCTCACTGCCTGCTTGGGGCTGATCATTCTGTGGAGGAACCCCAGGTCGGCCTCCTGGGGTAATAAAGCTGTACGCTCCCCCCGTCTGCAGGACTGTTCCAGTCCCTCCCCGCGAATCCTGAGCAGCCCTGACAGCCAGACCACTAAACGCTGTGGCACTATAGCTCTCCAGTCCTTACTCAAAGGGTGGTGAACCTTTCTTGACTCCCAGAACACATGCGCAGTGGGCGTCACCCCTGCGCCTGAGGAAGAGGACCACCAGCTTTCATCTCCTCTTTCTACAGATTTCCAGGTTCTGCAGATTTCTACCCAAGACCCAGCCCAGGCCCTGACGGGTCTCCCTCTCTAAACACTCCCACTATGCTCTCGCCAGTGCCTTTCCTGAGTAAGCCCTTCCATACCTCTTACTGACAAGTCCTGAAAATTCTATTTTGGTAGCAACAGTCTGCAGATGCACCCTACAGGTGGCATACACAGGTTTAGCTTCTTTATCTCTACTAGGGCCCTGGCCTGCGTGACCAGGGCAGAAGGACTGTGCCTCCCTATTTCCAAGCCAAGTCAAAGGCTTTCCATTTCCTCTTCCCCAATTCTTACCCTCTGAAATGTACCTTTTTTCTTTTCTTTTCTTTTCTTTTCTTTTCTTTTCTTTTCTTTTCTTTTCTTTTCTTTTCTTTTCCTTTCTTTTCTTTTCTCTTCTTTTCTTTTCCTTTCCTTTCTTTTCTTTTCTTTTCTCTTCTTTTCTTTTCTCTCTCACTCCTTTTCTACAAATCTCTGCAAATTATGGTCTTATTTTTTTCCTTGTCAGCAGTTAGAAGCTCCTAAAAGCCTAAAAGAATGGGGGAGATGCGAGGGAAAGTGGGGAAAGGGAGGTTAAAAAGGACCATGATATATACATGCACCAATTCCCCATCTTGCATATATTTAGTATCTATCACAAGCATATACTAGTACAAACATCTTAAGAGGTAAAAGATATAACATGCAAACTAAGAAAAATAAAGCAGAAGTACTAATCTGACATCATATAAGACGTTTCAGAAGAAAGAAAAATTAAGAGACCAAAATTATATAATGGTAATGAGGCAAGAGACCAGGGCATGGCTAAGACCGAAGGGGAAGACCAAGCCTGTAAAACCCTCCACTCGGCTCAAGCTCCAGCTGGCCCCTTGGAAGGCTCTGAAGTGGATCCCCTTTCCTTGTTTAACTGGGTAAACTTTGTTCCATTCCCTGCAGAGAACTGGCCCCGCTGTTCCAACTGAGGTCTGGAGCCTCCGCAGCTGTCTTGGGCTAAAGAGGGTGGTTACACTTGCTTCTCCCGTCTAGGCGGAGGAAATCTGTGCGCTGTTCTAACCAAGGGCTGTGCTAGCCAGTAAAACGTGATCTAACGGTAGAATTGCTGGGCCTAACCAGTGCGACGATACTGAGTGTCAACTCCCTCCCTTAACGTCAAGAATATTCTGTCACAAAGGTCCAAAAGCTGGCTTCCTCAGAGCCGAGGGACCAGCCTCTACGGAGGTCCCAGGCTGGTCTGCTGTGTTATAATAAAGCTCAACACTTTGGCTCTGAAAATCCTGCCGACGTCTTCCGTTCTCCCGGTTTAGCTGCACCAAGCTCGATGCTGCACACACTAGCTGAGCCTCTGCCGTTTCAAGACTAGCCGGGGAAGTACACAGGACCTGTCGGCTACAGAATCCCAACACACGTGTGCAGAACAGTTCCCAGAGCCCTGCGCCTGGGCTTCTTGTGACAACTCAAGCAGGTTTTCCATGTGACGCCTGCAGAGCGGATGGTACGAAAAGATAAGTCAACACTGAGTCCTTTGCTACGGTGCTCTCACACGGCTGTCCCCCCTCACCCTGTACGGTGCACTTCTCCCTTACTTATACTTGGCTCAGATCTGCTCTGCAGAGCCTGGTCGTTTTCCTACCTTAAATCAATGTAAACTTTGTTACCATTGGCACTGTCTTGACCCATTCTTTGCTCCGGATGGAAACAATCTAGAAACAATCCCTAAAAGGTGACTCCAGCATCTCAAAAGCCAATAATAATAACTGGGTCTTTCTGATAAGGAATTAATGCACAATAGGGCAGGTCCTTGCTTTTTCCCCCCTTTCCACATATTGGCTATAAAATGTTCTGTTGAAGAAATGTAACTGTGATGTATGATGTTCCTGACCAATGTATCAAAATGTTCTGTTCAAAGCACGTAACTGTTTGCATGTGATGCATTATATTGCTACCTAAGGTTTTAAGAACGTTCTGTTAACTCTGCCCCAAGAAGTTCCCACTTTCTGCTGTCTCTGTTCTAAAATGTTCCTCTCGGCTTCCTGTTCCCAACTGTACATAAAGTCATTCTCCCTACACCTCCAGACTTAGAACTTGGAGTGCTGAGACTCTTCTGGGCCAGCTGCCTAATAAGGTTTGGTCTTTCCTTACCTCTTTGAGTGACTTGTGGATTCCTGTGTCTTCAAGTCGCTGCACCTGTAACACAGAGCTGTCTCAGGGTCCTACAACTGTTCCACAGACATCCTAAATGTCCATTTATTAAACCACAGAGCTGCACAATGTGTGAAGCAAAACCGATGAAACCGAAAGGAGAAATAACAAATCTACAATTTTAATTGAAGACATCAACACCTCTCTCTCAAGAACTTGTAGAAAAACTAAACAGAAAACCAGCATCAACGTCAGGTCTATGACATCATCACCAACATAATCAAACAGACACCTATAGAACACTCCCAACAACAATAGCACTACACATACCCCTCTCAAACTCTAAGGAAGCGCATACCAAGATAGATCCTCTCCTGAATCAGAAAAGGAAATGCAATGAGCTTAAAAGACCTGAAATCAAATAGAAACTTCTCTGAACACATGTCTCATAATCAACGATGTTCGTTCACCGCTTGCATTTAACATACGGCAGAAGATTTTATCCAGTGCAATAAGGATTTTCTAAAAAAGAAATAGAGAATGAAAGTAAAGAAATAGAACTGTATCTTTTCAGGAAATATGATTGCCTATATAAAATATCCTAAGTAATCTAAAATCTAAACAAATGTCCATGCATGGTGGCACACGCCAGCAGCCCCAACACTCAGGAGGCTGAAAGTTTAAAGCCACCCTGGATGACGTAGTGAGCTTGTCTAGAAGCTGCAGTTTTTCTTCCAAGCACACTTTTGAATTCTCCATTCCCTAGTCTCCTTTCTACCTAGTTTTATTTCTTCTCTCCTGCTCTGAGCTGCTCTGCACAGTCCTCTTTACACTCGACCTGTGCATTGTTCGCCGTCGGAACTATGCCTGCGCGAGGTACTGCGTAGTTCCGCCGTCCTCTGGACTGCTGATCTGTATAATTACATGTTATTTTTAAAGGCGGTAAGTTCTGTAGGGGGAAAAGCAAAGGGAACCAGTTAAACAACAAGTGTGGAAAAGGGGGTGTTCGTGTTTTCAGTGGAACGGTCTGAGTCCACCGACCAAAGGGACATTTGGACACTGAACTGGCCAAGCCGAGTGGGAGGGGGGCCAGGTGGGTGGGCACTGATCAGAGACCGGGAGTGGGCAGAGAGTGGAGCAGACACAACTGAGGAAGGCTCGTCAAAGACAGAGAGGGCCGGACTGACTGTGTGGTGCTGTGCACATCAAGGAACGCTGGCTTTTACTCTAATCCTAGCGGCCTTGAGATGGAAGATATTTTAGAGGACCACCGCACAGGCTGTACTGAAGACCAAAGGCTGTACTGAGGGCCAAAGGGAGAAACGGAGAAGCCACTTGGGAAGATACTGCGCCTGTCCGGCACAGGCCACCCCCGTACGTCTGTCTGGGAGGCAGGGAGTGACAGGCGTAGATCTGGGTTTCCACCAGGAGCAAAGAGAAATGGGTGGGAACCCGAGGAAGGGTTGTGTTTAGATACTGGGGCCCGCACAGTGTGAGCTGTGACTCCTGTGCCGAGGGAGCAGGCGGACCTCGCGTTGCCCCAGCAGCGCCAAGCCTGGAGGGCATTACAACACCTTGGCAGAGGAAGGACTCAGAAGGGGCAAAGACGCTCTGCTGAAGGGAGAGACGGATGCAGATTTGGGGCAGCGGTGATGACTTGGATGTGAGACGAAGACCCAAACAGGGGTCACGCGCGGGAGGAAATGACCCAGAAACGGGCAGGGGTCCCAGGAGAAGCCAGGACCATCCCAGGCCGCATGGCAGAGGGGGGAGATCTAGAGACCAGAGAAGACATTGCCAGGAGCAGAGCAATTCAGAGAAAAATATAAGGAAAACACCGGCAGCAGAGAGGCAAGAGTCAGTGCAAGGCTGAGATAGCTCACGGTGAGGAGGAAAATACTTTTGAACTAAGGCCTCTGGGACAACTGATATCCACCCGCAGGCAATGATACCACATGCACAAATTTACCCAAAATGAGCCAAACACCTAAAAGTAGGATCTAAAACGATGAAGCTGTTAGAAAATGCACAGATCTTTGTGACCTTGCATGGTTGCATAAGACACCAGACCCCAAAATTAAAAAGAAACCATAAAAGTTGCACTGCGTCAAAACTTAAAACTTTTGAGCCAGGGGTAGTGTCGTACACTTGTGATCCCAGCACCCAGGAGGCTGAGGCAGGAGGATCCCCATCAATTCAAGACTAGCCTGAGTTACATAGTGAGACCCCATCTCAAATAAGTTTTTTTTTTTTTTTTTTTTTGCTTTTTGAGACAGGGTCTCGCGTTGTAGTTCAGGCTGGCCCTGAGCTCACTATGGTGCCCAGGCAAGCCGCCGCGAACTCAGCAATCCTCCTGACTCTGCCTCCTGAGTGCTCAAATAAGTTTTTTTAAAAAGGCATTTTTAACTCTTGCATGTCAAAGAACTCCATCAAGTAAGTCAAATGACATGATCAAAAGGTGAGAAAATATTTACCCATTATCTGTGAAGGTCTAATGTCAGTAAGATCTTTATATACAAGAACTTATACCTCAAGCCAGAGATTTAGCCCAGTGGTTCTAGTGCTTGCCTAGCAAGCACAAGATCCCTGGTTCAATCCCCAGTAACCATGTACCACAGTGTGGGGCGTGGTGACTCACACCCATTAGCACTTACTACCACACACCACAATGCCGGGCATGGTGGCTCATTCCTGTAATCCCAGCAATGAGGAGGCAGAGGCAGGAGGATTGCTGAGATCGAGGCTTGCCTGGGTTATATAGTGAGCTCAGGGCCAGCCTGAGCTACAAAGACGACCCTGGACAAGAGGCTGTCCTTATTTAAAAAAAAAAAAAGAGAGGAACTTATAACTCAATAATAAATGATCAAGTATCCCAATTAAACACTGGAAACACATCTCAAGGGCCATTTCTCCAAATAAGCAGTAAACATATAGAAATACATTCAACATATTTAATTTAAAAAAAGCAGAACAAAGTCACAATAAATACCACTTCACCTCCCAAAAAGATTAGAATCAAAGTCAAATGATAACAAGTGCTGATAAGGATGTGGAGAAAGCAGGACCCTAGTACTCAGCTAGCAGGCATATAAAACCAAAAAGCTACTCAGAAAAACGTGCTTGCACACGGCTTATCCAACAAATGAAGAGATTTACCATATGACCCAGCTATTTCTCTCTCCCATTTCTTCCAACTGAAGAGAAACGAAACATATGTTCAAACAAAAACTTGTACATGAACGTTCATACAACATAATATCCAAAAGTGGAGGAAAAAGAGTAAATACGCTTCAGTGGACCCATGGGCAGGTAAACCGTACGTGGTATTATTATGGTTCACTTCTGAACTGTCTCGTAAAAGTCTTATGTGTCAGAAGTGGGGTTTTTAAAAGATGGTTAGATCGCCAGGCGTGGTGGCTCACGCCTGTCATCCCAGCACTCGGGAGGCAGAGACAGGAGGATTGCTGAGTTCCAGGCTTGCCTGGGCACCATAGTGAGCTCGGGGCCAGCCTGAACTACACAGCGAGACCCTGTCTCAAAAAAAAAAAAGAGATGGTTAGATCATGGGCGGCCGTACCCATCGCTGATGGGTTCACAGCTGAGGTGCTGTTGGAAGGTGGGGGCTGGTGAGAGGATGTGGTTCCTGGGGGTGTAACCTGAAAGGGGGTTTTGCTCCCCACTCATCTCTCCTATCCCTCCTCCTCCCTCTCTTCCTTCTCCTCTTCTTTGTCTTCCTCCTCCTCCTCCTCCTCCTCCTCCTCCTTCCTCTGTCTCTCTGTGTCCATCTGTCTGTGTGTCTGTCTCTCCCTCTCACCACGGGTTGGCAGCATTCCTCTGCAGGGCCCTTCTTCAGTGCCACTTCTGCCTTCAACCCAGGTGACTGTGGGCTGAACTTTCCGAAACCCCAAACTGAAATAAACCTCTCCCCTCTAAGCTGTGAGCATTCAGTGTTTTGTTCCAGTGAGCAGAAGGAGACTAATACTGAAAATTGGAGCCAGAGAAGTGGGGTCACTGCTGACAGTGTGTCTCAGAAGCATTTGGAACTGGTTTGTGGGACGAGTTTTGAAAGTTTTGGAGATGCAGGGTGGAGGGGCCCTGTAACGCTGAATGCAGAGCCTGACGGAAGATTCTCGTTAGAACTCAGAAGATGACAGTGGTACTAAGAATGTGGACAGGAAAGGCCAGCTTTGTGAGATCTCAGTTATGAATAAGGAATGTGTTAGAAAATGGACAAGAGGCTATCCTTATTTCATTGTGTAGGTCCTAAAATTTTGTGTGAAGGTGAATTTAAAGGCAGAGGACTAATGAAGGTGGTAGAGGAAATTTTAAGACAGCCCAGTTGTCAGGCTGTAGCATGGGTACTGCTGACTGCTTTTAGCCAGTCCTACAATGAAAATCAAAAGCAGAAAGTAGAGCTGAAATGATTTGAAAATATTGCAATGTAGTCAGAAAGAAAGAATGTGTAAAGTTGGGCCAAGGAGAGCGTGGTTGCTAAAATCATTAGTATCATTAAAAATACACCAAGTGGGCCACGGAATTAGTTCAGTGGTGCCACACCTGCCTTGCAAGCACAAGGTCATGAATTCAAACCTTGCAAGTTTGACCCCCTGGTGTGAGGGGAGAGGGATATCAAGTGCTCTGACCAAAGGCCTTCAGGGCATCTCAGGAATTGGCAGAATGTAGCCATCACAGAATGAAGGGCTTTGAAAAGTAAATTCCTTTGAAAGATTTTGTGTTGAGTAGAGACCCCCAGGGCACCTCACTCTCTGGGACCTAAGAATGTGTTTCTCTGAATCCAGCCACTTACATACTCAATGTCTGCCATCAGCCACAGTTCATGAGAGCTCAGCTTTACTGCTCAAACTGGTGCCAGCCTTAGAATTACCCACGTGGTAGCTGGTTCTGCAGCCATGCAAAATGAAATAATTACGGGGTCGTGCAGGTTTCCACCCACATTTCAAAGAAAAGCCTTGGAGCCCAGATGATACGGTATGACAGCATCACACCCTCTGCCAGGAGACCAAGAGTACAAGGCATGAAGCTGTAAAGCGAGGTCAAAGTTGCAGTGGAGACCCCAGGAATTAGAAGATGACAAGGATCTGACATGTGCCGGGCATGGTGGCACGTGCCTGTCACCCCAGCACTACGGAGGCTGAAACAGGGGGATTGCCATATGTTCAAGGCCAGCCTGAACTACATAGAGAGTGCAGGGCCACCCTGCACTACCCAGTAGGACTCTGTCTCAAAACACCAAAGAGGGAGAAAAAAAGAATTTGAAGTGTCTACCAAGAAAAGCCACAGACAGTGAGCAGAACCAGCTGAGGAAAGAGGCCATGTGAGTTACAACCAGTAAGGCCACAGAGGCAAGGCTGCCCCTAGTTTTGGGCATGGAGATAAAGGGTTTAATTTTTGTCATTCTGTTTTTTTTTTTTTTTTGTCTTGCTTTAGTCTAGTTCCTTTAGATTCCCTTACTTCTTCCTTTTGAAATGGGAATGTTCACCCTACATGAATGCATGTTAGAATTACTTAAATTTTGGATTTTGTTTTTACATGGGCTCCCAGCTAAGAACTTGCCTTGAATCCTCAGAAGACCCAGTCATGTTTCAAGAGCTCCACTTCTGAACACACAAGATTTTGGAGGGTCATTTTAGATTTAAGTCATAACATTCCACCCCTCATATCTATCTCATTATTTTAAAAATGCATTTAATTTATCTCGAGTTGCCAAAGTCTTGGGTGTTGCCGTAAAGTCCAACTCCAAAGTCTCCTCTGAGACTCAAGGCAAGTTCTTAGCTGGGAATCCAACTTTTTCCTTCCACCTTTTCTCTCCTTTTTCCCCCTTCCTTCCCTCCCCCCTCCCCTCTCCTCTCCTCTGCTCCTCTTGATTTGAACATGTTCTTCCTACTTCTCAATATTTATCCTCCATCTTACTCTTTAGTTCCCTTTTGGTTTTTCACACAAGAGAAACATTACAATATTTAAACTCATGTGTCTGATTTTTTTTCACTTAAAATTATGATCTCAGGGCTTATCTATTTACCCAAGAATGACTCAAATTTGTCTTTCTTTATGACAGAATAGAACCCTTTGTATATAAGTATCCTATTTTCTTTATTGATTCATCTTTGGATGTACTTGGTCTCCAGGTGTTTCTTTCCTCCTCCCCCTCCCCCCTCCTCCTTTTCCTATCCCCCCTGCAATAAAGCTCCTTCCTTAATCTTATCTTGGTAGATTCTTCTCCTTTCCATCTTCCCAGCCTCTTCAGTGCTGTCCCGTATGGCAGATAGACGCAGGGGACAGATGCCGGACTGTTGCCCAGGAAGACAGATGAGAACCACATACGACATGGCAGCCTCTAGACTCCAGAGTCCAGAAGCTACAAAAGGCAGCAAGCAAAGCCTCCTCTGCAGTAGAAGAAATGAAATCAAAGAACTGATGCTACATGTAAATAGCCTGGTTGTGTTCACCCAGGCAGACAGAAGAAACTAAGGCTCCTAGGCACCCAGGTGAAGGGGTGTGAGCGTGCACCCCGGCCTCACACCGGTCAGGGGGGACATTTCCTGACTCCTCTCTCCAGCAACGCAAGAGGAGGAAGTACTTAGAGTTGTCCATCTTCTTCCACGCATCAGATGCGAGACTGTGGAACGGCTGACCCTGCGCCCACAGCCGTGGAGTGTGTCTGAGGCTGCTTCTGCCACACATGATGCCGCGCAGAGAGTCTTCGTCGTGGAAAGTCGGTGTGTACGTGGCGTAAAGGGGCACCCAGTGACTTCAAGCGTTCGTGTGATTGTGCACCGGGACTAACCCCTCCTGGAAGAAGATCTGGGGAGCCCCCGGCACACGGCCAGAAATACAATGTGCAAGACCAGAGGGACCCAAGACAGGGTGACTCCTGACTGCTCTAGGATCTCAGAAAGAAAAGGCCAAGAAATAGGCAGAAAACTTGAAAACCTGTGCCACACCCTTAAAATTATAGTACAGTTTGTACTCATAGCCAACAGTAGCGAAAAAAAAATCCAAACGCCAAATTTAATAGTGTGGGCTGCAGGGTTACTTGAGGAGATGAATCACAACGGCCCTGTGGCAGCGGGGTCACTAGCAGACCGGATGCCCAGAAACGGGACGTGGACGTGAGCTCAGGGGAAACTGAGCGTGACCCTCGGCCCCTAAACATCTGCCCTGGACTGAGGAGACCAGGCTTCCAACCTGGAGACCCTGTGGCTGAGGCAGCCTGGTGGCAGCGGGGGGCGAGGCTGCTGCTCCCGGAGGACTCCTTTCTTCTGCTGGGTCAGGAGGGCTGAGAACGCCGGGACTGTGGGCACATGACAACCCCCAGGCCACCCCACGGCGAGCAGGCCACAGGCGTCCAGCCTTCCCATGGGATAAGGCCGGGGCCCTGGTGTGATGTGGCCGCATGGATGTCTGCCGAGGACCTCACAGTGCCAGGGGACGTTGCTGTCTGTGCTGGCCATCACCTGACCGCCCTATTTACACTGTTTCCTAAGCAGAACCTACAAATGTGATTGTGTGTACGACTCAGAAACATCTCTCTGACGACCTAGGACATTTTCTTTTGAAACGTGACTATCGGGAGGCAGCCTGAGTCTTTCCATCTTCCGTGGGAGGACAGAGTCCTAACCTGTAATCGGTGCCCGCAGGCACAGTTGGACTCCAGGACAAGCAGTAGAATCCAAACTATAAGAGATGTAGCTAACGGTAGAGAATGTCAGGGGACAGAGGTTTTACGAATTTAAAGGCTAAGTGTGGTATAAAGAGTAACCGGCTGATGACAAGGCAGAGGCTACTAAAAGTCAAAGAGAAAATGTAAATGCAGCATAAATCAAAATAAATCCCACCTAGGGCTGAAGTGGAGAGTTTGAGGAGGGGAGGGGACACGGGACAGGCTCAGGGACCTGGGCAGGATGTGGCTTGGCCCCTCAGGTCAGCCGAGGCTCGGGCTGGTGGGATAGAGGACCATGGAGCGTCCCAGAAGCGTCCAAAAGGTGTTGTGGTCACACAGATGAGCAGGCGTGGCTGCTCCTGGCCAGACAGATTCTGAATTCTGGGATGTTACGGAGCTCCTTCTTCCTGTGACTCTGCAGCGCCCTCTGTTGGTGGGGCCAACCCTGCACTAGCTGGAAAAAACTGTCCTGAGTCCCTGCCTGGAAAATGTCATCTGTTTCCACCATTCTGCTGTCAGGCTGGGGTGGGCGCCTCAGGGGGCCAAATCCTTATCCCCAGTCGCTCCATCCTGTTCAGGAAGGCCCGTCCTCCTAGATCCCTTTCTGAGCACTGGCTTGTCCCTGCTCCATATGCAGTTGGTGAGGCAGAGCCAGCCTGACCTCACGGAAGCGCCACTGTCCAGGGATGGTGCACAGGGCTCCCCACGGAGGGTTTCCAGCAAGATCCAGTGCCTGGAAGGACCTCAAACCCTCATAGGAGCACAGAGGGCATTTGAGTCTCCTTTGGGCACAAGCCACCTTAGCTGCTGCACCCCGAGTGGTTCCCTCGCCTGAAGGTTCCACAAGACAGGGTTCTTCCAGCCCACGCAGGAGGGCAGAGGGCAGGCGCAGAAGTCCCTGCCCGGCCACACCCCAGCCTGGGGTGCCCTGCCCCGCCCTGCCCCAGCCCCTTCCACCCTATGTGATCCACAGAGCCAAGCGGCATTGACTTGCTTTATTGACGGCAGAGGGGTGGGAAGGTGTGGGCACCGGGCCCTGCTGTCTCCTGCCATGGCCCTGCCAGCTGAGCTGCTCTTGCCTAGGCCGTCTCTGCGGCTGTCCCTGCACGCACTAAGAGCCTTTGGGCAGCTGACAGAGGTCTGTAGGCCGAGAAAGAGGCGAGGGGGGTCAGGGGGAGGTTCCAGCCAGCGTTTACCCCAGGGGAGGGGACGCTGAGGGACACCAGGGGCTAACTCCATGGAAAGGAAGAGGAAATACGGAAAGGGCTTCTCGTTACCGGCATGCAGAGGTTTGATGATTTCTTCCTTTTGCATCTCTTTGCTCCGGACAAACTCTTCGAAGAAGCTCAGGGCCTCTGGGTCATCGACTATCACGCGGCCTGCAGGCCAGATGGGGCGCAAGTGGTGACGGAAGCCAAGCTGCCCCTGTCCTGTGAGCGTGGGCCCCATGTGAGCCCCCGGCTCCAGACTAGGTGCCTGTAGCTCCCCAGGATCCTCCGTGCGTTGACAGATGACACCCGGGGGTGGAGCAGCCCCTCCCCCACTGCCTGAGGAGGAGTCCGGCCAGGTCGGAGCCTTCCGGCAGGAAGCACTTTGTGTCTGGGTTGGGGCACGAGCCACCCGAGAAGATAAGCCCTGGGTCGCTCCCCCATCTGAAGGCCCAAGGAAAGGGGCCTCGCTAGCCCGGAGCGTGAGGCCAGAGGCCAGATACAGAGCTGCCTTTTGGAGCACACGCCGGCCCGGGCCGCCTTCCCCGGGCCCTGTGAAGGGACTCCCTGGGCTCAAGCCTCTGGGGGATCCCAAGGTCCACACGCGAAGACGCGGCCCCAAATCACCACCAAGCCCTCCCTGAGCAAGACTCCGAATCTGCCCCACGGCCTCTCCTGTGTGACCGTGTTCACGTCACCCGCACATCTTGCCCGAGGGACCTGCACACACGGCCCCGCCCTGCCTGGTGTGGGGTGCCCCCGCCCTGGAGCCACAGTGGCGCAGACTGAGGGATACGAGGAATCCCTTGTGGGAGAAGGAGGCAGGCAGTGACTTGAGGGCGTCTGGGCCTGGGCGGCTCCGAGGACCTCTGAGGGCCACACTTATGACCTGAAGGTGGCAGTGGACAGGTCGGGTGGTTCTGCCCCAGGCCCCTGCTCCAGCCCAGGTGGTCTCTAGGAACCCGCCGGCCCTCAGCCTCCCAGAGAGCTGAGCGTATGGACAGTCAGGTGGGTCAGCGTGTCGCAGACAGACTGAGGCCCAGAGAGCGCCAGACAGGTGACAGAGGTGCCAGCGAGGCTCCACGGGGGAGGATCCTCGGAGCAGAGGCCCAGGAGAATTCCGGTGGCGATTAGGACGGGTGCGGCTGTCTGCAAGGCCCAGGACGGAGGCGAGACTCCCAGAGTGGGGGTGACAAGTTCAGGCCATGGTCTGTCCCTGGTCACTGGTGACCTTCGTGGCAGGTGCTCCCCACAGGAGCCTCCTGTGCAGAGCGGGGCCCCCCCACCTCAGACGTCAGGAGCCCGCTGCTCCCTCCCATCATGACCACAGCACATGTCTCCAGACACTGCCCGATGCCCAGGGTGGAGATGACCCAGACAGATCCCCCAGCGGGGGCGTATCTACACCATCAGCTGCCCCGGGAGAAGAGGCAGGACCTGTGGGCCTAGTGAGTCGTGGCTGGACGTGGCTTTCGGGCATCAGGATGGATACCCTGAGGGCTGAGGATGACAGAGGCTGGGACTCACCCATCCGTCTCCCACCACAGCCCAGGAATCCCCGCGCGGCCCCGAGGAGCCTGAGGCCACACGCCCTCCCCAGACCCGGAAGGGCCGGACGCACCCAGAAGCATCACAATCTGGTAGTACATGTAGTTCATGTAGCCACTGAAGTAGGCCATGCAGAACTGTTTCCCCGGCAGGAAGTAGATGTAGATGGTGTGCCTCCATCCTGTGGGGGACACGGACCATGCGAGCCTCAGGCCTCCCGGTGTGGACCCGGCTCCCAAGAATCCCCAACTGCATGCTTACGGGTTTGGTAAGTGCCAGGCTTCTCTCCCACATCCAGGTGCAGCTTGAATTGGATGCATCCAATGGGTCTCCTGGAACACGGGATCCAAGCGTGGCGGTCCCAGCACCTACCGAGTCCTCCCTGCTCCCACCCGAGGGGTCCCAGCCGTGAGGGGACCCTGCTCTTCTTCCTGACGCATGAAAACCTGCAGCCACTCGGGCTCCTCAGGAGACTCGTGCTTGGGGGCCCAGGACACTAGAGCCTGAAGGCGCCGAGGAGTGCCCGAAAGGGGTTGGGGGGCCCTTCTGCAAGGGTACGAGGCCCTTTGGACAGCCGTGACTGGTCAGCTGTGGCTCCCAGCAAGAATACAGGGCAGAGTGAGACCCCGACAGAGCCCAACTTGGGTTTTCTGAACCCACCCAAAACTTCCAGCCTTGATGTAATGAACAACCAGGACCTTCTGGTCAACCTCCCACTTCTCAGTAGTGGGAATCAAAGCCAGGCCACCTGACCACTTAATCACAACCCTTTATATATTTTTCATTTTGAGACAGGGTCTTTCTAGTTCACCAAACCGGCCTCAGAATTGAGATCCTTCTACCTTAGCCCCCCCCAAGCACCTGAGTTACAGCTGGGCAGCACGTGCCCAGCTAAGCCAAAGCCCCCGCTGCTGGCCTTCCGTGGACCATCTGCACTCTGACCTCGGGACAGGCTGGTTTCCTGTCTCCTCAGGGCCATTTCCCCCCACAGAGGCCAGGTCCTGCCTCAGGTCTCCAGGTGTTTCCCCAAATGTGTCTCCCAGAAGAAAGAGTCCCCGTCCCTGCCGTTTCCAGGCTGAGCTCCTTTCTGACAGTGGAACGATGCCCGGAAGGACCCTGAGGCTCTCCCTGTGCGTAGGAGTGGACACAGCGTCCACACCGGGCTTCTCTGGGAACAAGGAGCCCTGCTGGAAAGCCGGTCACAGTGAGCGCACGCGCAGAGCGTGGCAGGTGGACATCTCAGCCTCCTGCTTTCGGATCAGCGTCAGTGTAAGCACCGCCCTCGTGGCTGCAGGGGTCAGCTGGCTCACTGCTGGGGCGAGGGGAAACGAGGCACGTTCCCAGGGAGTGACAAGGGGAGCGAGGGACGCTTGGAGGCGAGGCTGGGCTGGGGCACACGGGTGCCGGCGTGCAGGCTACTCACATGATGTTGGTCCTGAACTCCAACTTATTGCGTTTGTTTCTGGCCAGCATGAAAGGAGGCACCGCATGAGTCTTGGTCTCATCGGGAATCGGCATATCTCCTGCCCAGCGTATTACGTACCAGGTTCCTTCCAGCTGCAAGAGGAACGCTGGCCTTGGGCAGGGCTGCAGGGCTAGGGGAGCCAGGATAGGGGCCCAGGCTGGAGCCGAAGGGGAGCAGAAGCAGGAGCAGGGCTTGGTTCAGAGCCTCAGTGCAGGCGGAATGGGGGCTAAGACACTGGGCTGCGGGTCCTGCTCACAGCACAGCCCCCAGCCGCCCTCAGGAGGCTTAGCCAGGCTTAGCCAGGCAGGCCAGGCCGAGTCCTCCGCAGCACATCTCCTGAAGAGGAACCCTCTGTGGGCGCTGAGGAAGAGGTGAGAGCCATCAAGGACCAGATAAAATCTTGACCCAGGTGGACAGGGCAGCAGAATAGTGGACAGAGTTCAGAGAGTGACAGCAGGGGTGGACAGCACTGGCGTGGACCCCGAGTGGCCTGTTGGATGACCACAACCCAACTGCTATGGTGTGACCAGGCCAGCCTGTGACTTCTTCCCCTGCCAGAGCCCAGGTCCTCAGAGGCTGGAACCATTAGTGTCTTCCCAGCACCAGACAGAAGTAAGTCCTGCCTGTACCCACAGACACTCAGCTCTCACAGGGGCCTCGATCACGGGACCCCAGGTCAGCTTCGGCACCAGCTCCTGGGATCCAAATGCCCTTGACCTCATTTTTCTCCTGCACCCAAGGCCTCCGGCACAGGGCAGGGACTGGGACAACTGGCCTCAGTGTTCAGACCAGGGGTTTGCAATAGAAAGAGGGAAACAGAAGCTGGGGGCCCCAGGCCCAAGTGTCAAGAGCAAGACCAGCAACTAATCAGCTCTATGAGAGGTGAAGGAGAACTGGGGGTCACAGCGAGCAGGGCCTGGGCTGAGCAGGAGTGAGCCCGGGAACTGGCCTTACACTAGGATGAGCCTGGGTCCCCGGACACCGGCCTTGACCTGTTTCTCAGTCAAGCTGCTAGGAAGAGGACACCAAAGATAAAAAGTTGCAACCAGTAGTATTGGGGCCTGGGCTGATGCCTCATCCCCCCACCAAGTCCTGAAGCCTTGTCGTAAAACACGCAGAACTTCTTAAAGTCAAAAAGTCTTGGACGATCCATGGTTTTGTGGATGTCTTAATAAGTCTTGTAGATAATTCTTTCATTTTGAAAATGAAAACCTGAATGGGCCCATCTGGCTACATTAAAAGTTTCTGTGGCCTCCACAGGGGACGAAGTGAGGAAACAGAGGCTTGCAGTTCAGGGTTGGCTACACCCAGCCCAGCGGCAGCCTGGCACAGCGCCCCCCCCCCAGCAGCGCTCAGCCCCCTCGCCCTTCCCAGAAGGCAGGAAGACAGCGCTCGCGCGTTAGGGACCCCCCCCAGGGCCCCTCTAGCAGACCCAAGGCCACAGCACAGGGCGGCCTGCAGCCCTGCGGGGCTTGATAATCAGACCCAGGTCCACCCAGCCGCCCCAGGGGTGTCACCTCCTTGGAGTCAGCGGGCGTCAGCAGAGGCGACACCGCGTGCCCTGCAGAGAGCAGGCTCAGCCCCGCGGCCAGCAGGAGCAGCTGCATGGTCCCAGCTCGGCTCTGCGCTCCATCTGGCCTCCCGAGCCCTTTTATCACCCCGGCCCTGGCGGCCCTGCCCGGCCTCCCCTGCGGAAGGCTCCCTCCGCCCCGCCCCGCAGGCCGCTGCCCTGTTTTGCTTGGACCTTGTGAACGGACGGAGCTAATCTGTCCCATCAGCCGTCGTGGTGACCGCCCTCGGGCACACTGGAGGAAGCCTCGGCCCGGGGAGGTGCCCTCAGAGCGGGCAGTGCCGCTCGGGCACCTGCAGCCAGGAAGATGGCGAGGGTTCCCGGTGCAAGAAAAGCACCCACGCTCGCCACGGAGCCGCGGCCTCCCCTCCAACACCTGTCCCCGAGTCCAGCCCCCCAGCTGTCTGTGCCCGCCCCGCCCCCGGCCGGTCCGCCTGCGCGGCACCCGGAGGCCCCACACACAGCTCTCCCGGAGCTGCCCCGCGCCTCCCTCCAGGCTCCAGCGAGGCGGCTCTCGGGTCCCCCGCTCCCTTCAGCTCCCTGGCCGGTTTCACAAGGCAATGCTGTCACGCATGTTGCTGTGTGCCCGCATACACGTGTGTGCCTCACGTCTGTGGGCGCGTGTGAATGTGCTGCTCGTGCGCGGTTGTGTCGGTGTGCACACAAGCGTGCCCGGGATCCCGCTGTGGACTGTCTGAGGCCAGCTGCCCCTCATTCCTGGTCCTCCCGGTGCTGTACGTGTGCCTTAGAGTCGGCAGCTCCGGCCCGGTACGGCGGGGCATCTGGGCATGCCCGCTTACGGTGGCCCTGGAGGCAGATGGCAGAACCATCCCAGAGAGGCTGGGCGGGCCCTGGGGGCACAGCGACATGCCCAGGATCGAGTACCCGTGAGGAAGAGGGGCCCGGACGTCTGTCCTAGCACGGCAGAGAGGGGCAGAGAGGTGGCAGTGCGTCCAGCTGTGTACACGTGTGTACATGGTCAGCCGCTCCAGGGCCTCTGGGGAGGACTTCTGCGAGGGAGGGGCTGAGGGGCGGGACCCCAGGCGGTGACCGCACTTCCTCCATGACGGGCCAGACAGATCACGGGATCTCAGTGACTGACGCCACCCTCCCCCTGCCCCGCAGCCCCGGCCAGCTCGCCTCTCAGGGCCCGGAGAGCAGAGCAGGGCTTCGGCCACGTCTGGAGACGCCGGGCAGCCGTCGCCCGCAGTCTCTGGCCCCTGGTTCCCGGAGCAGCCCAGAGCGGCTGTCCTCCTCTGAGCCTCCCCTCCGCGGAGAGCGAGAGCAAGGAGGCCCGGGCTCCTGAGGCGCCTCGGAGGATCGTGAAGGTCGCGTCCCTTCCCGGCCCAGTGTGCAGGCGCGGCCCCAGGCTCTGAGATGGAATCAGGGACCTGCAGGCAGCGCCCGGCTCCCCCAGGGCTGCGTCCCCGTCGCGAGCCAGCTCCAGCCCTCGCATCCCTGCAGGCGGGACAGGACGGGCCTCAGAAGCCACGCGCCCCTGGGCTCCTCTGGTTTGGACTCTCCCGTCCTGGCCCGGCAGGGAGGACCGCGTGAGGAACTGAGGCGCGGCCTGGGTCGGGGGGAGGCTCCTGTCTCCAGGGTGAGGACAGCTGGGACCAGGGGCTGGGGGGCACTCAGCTCCAGGGCCCGCTCCTCTACGAGTCTGGGGCTCTGCCTACAGGAAGAGGAAGGTACGGAGCCGAGGTCACCCAGGCCCCTGCAGTGCAGAGGGGAGGCCAGGGCTCCCGCCGGCCCCTGCTCGGGTCCGTCCCTACCACAGCCCACCCAGCCAGGCATGCCCACCCTGTCCTCTAGCAAAGCCGTCCAGGGTGTGGTGCATACCGTGCCCACGGGGCGCCTCACACCGCTGCCTGCTCGTGGGGGTGTCCACCCTGCGGGGCCCGTGGAGGACTGGGACGGGAGAGACCACTCCTCCGGCTCTGCTGCCCACTCACCTGTACCCAGGGCTCCATCCTGGGCTCCAGGCCACACGATCACCCCGAGGGGGGCTTTGTCAGTTCTGGGACCTGGCCAGCTTCGGCCGGCTCATGTCCCGTGTGCCACTCAACACACCCGGCTCGGACATGGCCCCCGTGGGTACAAACTGCTGAGCTAGCAGGAGGACCCGGGGCCCAGCGAGGCTCAGCTGGAGCCTGAGGAGGCCCAGGAGGAGGCCCTGGGGATGTCTGAGGAGGGTTATTGCTGGGACCCACCAGGAGGAGGCACCAGAGGCTGGAGTTTGGCTGGGAGCTAGGAGGAGCTGGAACCCGCAGCACGTGGGACCTTGGGAAGACATCCTGTTGGGTTGAGGCTGGATTTTCTCTGGCGAGAAGGGATCCTCTCGGCTGCTGCGGGAAGTGGTCTGAAGGATCTTTTCTCCTCCTGCCACTCCAGCGCCACCCGGAGGCTCAAAGCGGCCTCCAACCTCTCTTGCCTTGCTTGGAGCTGAGTGGCACACTTGCCCTATTTCTGGGTCTGGGGCCGGCCCGGGCACCGCCCTCGGTCTGAGCTCCTGGGCACCACCCAGCGCCAGCGCAGCCCTTTTTATTTTGGGAGCAGCCTTTTTATTTTGCTTTCTTTTATTTCTTCAATGTTTGGTGTGTCACGTTAAGTGCTATCCTGAATCAAATTTAATTATGGGTTCATTTAAATTGCACAACTCAGGGCCGAGAAACCCACTCACTGGGCTGTATAGCCTGGAGCTCCAGGTCCTGTGGGAAGATGTGTAGACGGGGACCAGCTGGTTTGAATGGAGTTTCTAATTTTAGTTTTTTGAGGAATCTCCATGCGAACTTCCAGGTTTTCTTATTTTATGAGACCAAATTATTTTTAGACTCCTACCCTGCATATCTCTTGTACATGCAAAAACTAATTTTAACAGTTTTAAACATCATCCTTGGATTCCACCAGAAATCCTGTAGCTCACAGACTTCAACAGTATGCTGTAGTTTCTCCCAAATCCCTATTTCATTTAAGTATCTAATGCTAAGAAATGCAATTAGTCTCAAGTTCATGTTCACCGAGTGCTCACTCCAAAAGAAACAGACGGGAAGGAAGGGAAGGGAAAAGGAGAGACCTCAGCACTGAGAGGTAAAAAGAGCGTGGGGCCGATGTGTCCTCCACAGCCCGACGCCCCACTGCGTAAATGTCTGAAGGGCCTGTGACCAGTCTCCCCCTCCGTGACCGTCTCCCACCGAGTCACTGCGGTGGACCCGGAGAGACCCCAGAGACCCAGTTCACTGACGTCTGCTTCACGGAGCGGCTCAATCTTGGACGCTAAACCCTTCTCAGAACGGCTCCACGCTGCATCACTCCCAGATACCACAGGCTTGTCAGGGCATTAGTTTTCCAGATCTAGCTTCTCATGCAAAATGTGTCATTTTCACAGTAAGTCCATGTTTGCAACTTAGCAGAACCATGGGATCTTCCTGCGCTGGCCCTGTTGGCCTCCGCCTGTGCTTGTGAAGTCAGGCTTCTCTCCCCAGCCTGGGACCAGGGTTAGAGCTCCAGGCTGCTTCATCCTTTTCTCTGTCTTGTCCTCTATTCGTTTGATTGCTTTTCTTTCCTTTTTATTTATTTATTTTTCCTTTTTAACAGGGCCTATGTAGTTCAGGCTGGCCTCAAACTCAGTATGTAGCCCAGGCTGAACTGAAACTCATGGTGATCCTCCTGCCTCAGCCTCCCAAGTGCAGAGAGTACAGGTGTGCACCACTACACCCCGCTAGGCTGTCTTCTATTTCTTCGTGGTTTTTAGCTTTCCTGTTGGCTCTTTCTTGATTCCTGAAGCTCCTCTCTTCTTCCTTGCTAAGCAGTTGTTTTCTGGGTGTCTCAATTCCAGGCCCAGAGCAGTTGCGATTTTGTCTGCTGACTTCTACCTGTCCTGCCACATTGTGGTCCCCAAACCCAGGCCGTTTTATGTTTTATTTTAAGACAAAGTTTTGCTAAGTTGGAAAGTTTGCCTGAGCTGGGCTCAAACTTGGGATTCTCCCTTCTCAGCCTCCAGGGCTCTGGGGTTGCAGGAGTTCACCACCGCATGAGGGCTCTCGCTCTACCTAAGGTGTTTAAAGCGATGACTGTTCTCTTAAAGGATTACTAGGCATTTCCGTGAGTGTTAAGGGAGGATCGTGAAGACAAAGCTGAGTTTGGTAGAATTTTACACGTGCGAAGTCACCCCATACACGAGACTGGTCAGGAAAGTGCCAGGGAAGAGCGCTGCCATGCTGACTGGCCCTGGCGCCTGTCCACCTGCGGAGGGGAGAGTCAGCCGGCGGCCCCGGCCCGAGGCCCCAGGGCGGCTCCCTGTGGCTGCTGGGGTGGAGGGCGCCCGTCCTCGGCCACGCTGAGAACCGGCTTGTGGCACAGACGGCACTTGTCAGGGTGGAGGGAGGCGGTGTCGACACTGAGGACGCTGGACGTGACAGGCAGAGGACTGAGCCAGGCCCACGTCCATCCTGGGGCTGGGTCCGTGCGGGCCCAGCTGAGGGCGGAGACCGGCTTCTGGAGAGGCAGGAGCGGGAGCAGGAGCGGGAGCGGGAGAGTGCCTCTCCACCCCACAGAGGGGACAGAGTGGGGTGGAGGCCAGTGGGGGGACTCCCAGCAGGGTGGTGTCAGCGGGAACAGCCAGAGGTCACCGGGTCCCTGTAGGGGACTGTCTATCACAGAGTCCCTCTGTAAGGGAGGTGGAGTGAGCATAATCTGATGGGGAAACTGAGGCTTTGATGTATCCTCCCTGTGCCCTACAAACAATCTTGGCAGAGCCAAGATTTGAACCCAGAACCTAGAAGGCTCTGTGAGGCTGCCTAAAGTGGAAGCTTCACCCGGATGACACAGACAGGGCCTCCGAGCTCTGTAGCTCTGGACACCTCCGTTCCCGGAGCGCAGGGAGATGTCCGCCACCCCTGCTCATCAAAGGTGTCCAGGCTTAGGTGACCTCAGGGTCCCAACGTGCTGGGAAAGCTGCGGGCGCTCCTGGCGTCTCAGGGGAGCTCACGGCCGGGAACCACGTGTGTAAGGTCTGTGAGGAGCCCGAGGGCTGGGCCTGCCGCGAGGGGCTCCCAGGCCAGCTCTGCCACTGTCGAGAAGGCCGCTGTCACCGGCGCCCCGGAAGGACGCGGCCCAGGCCCTCTGAGGCAGCACGTGCCGCACCGCCGGGGAAGAGCAACGGGAACGGAGGCCTGGCCGCAGCGAACTTCTGCATAGCATGGCGAGGTGCTTCTCTGCCCTTGTGGTTTTCAGCAAGCATGAAGCTCTGATAAAACCACAAGATAGTGCAACTGTTAGCAAGAAAACAATCTAAGTAAACTCTAGCTTCACTTGTCTTAGCTGATTTAAAAGACCACTGACTCTGGAAGTCACACAGCTGGGGAACACAGCCTAGGTTCCCCGACAGTGTGGCTGGAGGTATGCCCCTCACCCACGGGTTGCAGCATAACAGCAGCCTGCTGAGCTTCTAGGCCTACTACCCTTCTTTACAACAATAGTGACCTTCACCCGGCCTGCAGGTGTCTGATGGGCGAACAGAATGAGACAAAAAGCCTTGACATCTCTGTTCTCATCTCGTCTCTCTCTGCTTTGGGTGAGATTCTACCCTGCTCACACGCAGACATGTCAGCGGCCCATCTGAGCTCGTGGGGGTTTTCTCCCCTCCCCCCACCGCCCTGTGCTCCTTCCAGCAGCCGCAGCAGCTTGACTCCTGAACTCCATCTGCCTTACAGGATGATCAGATGCACAAGCTCAGGAGCCGTGTGCAGGATGGTGGCTCAGGCCGCCGATGACAACCTCACAGACAGAGACATCTCTTGCAAATGCGGCCCTTGCACAGAGAAAATTACTGGCCTTCTCTGTGCCCCAGCTAATCACTGAGAACCTGGCTTTCCCTTTGTTCTAGGATCAGCCTGATCTCCTTTCTTTGATCAGGGCTGGATCCCTTTAGCCAAAAACCCTCAATTAAAATCTTGCCCAGGGCCAGAGATTTAGCTCAGTGGTTCCGGCGCCTGCCTCACAAACACAAGGTCCTGAGTTGGATCCCGGTAACCACATACAATGCTGGGCTTGGAGACTCACACCCACCAGCCATCAATACCACATACCACAGTGCCAGGCGTGGTGGCTCACGCCTGTCATCCCAGCACTCGGGAGGCAGAGGTAGGAGGACTGCTGAGTTTGAGGCTTGCCTGGGCTACATAGTGAGCTCAGGGCCAGCCTGAACTACAAAGCAAGACCCTTTCTCAAAAAAAAAAAAAAAAATTTTGCCCATGTGTCTGTTTTTAGTACTGGGTGAGCTCTCCTTTCTGTCACATCTAAGTCGAAAGATCCTGGCTAGTGATAGCCATGAACCCAGCCTCTGCCCTCCGAGGTGGACAGTGGGAAAACAAACTCAGGGCATCAAAATCAACTTCATTTGGAACCAAGAGATGGATCTCCTCATGGGTTCATCTCATGTTAAAAAAAAAAAAAAAGCCTACAGAAAAGAAGGTGACACCCAGATGGGGTTACTGGATAGCATGACTGTGCACACTGTGTCTCAGCCAGCTTTCCACCACTGTTACAAAGACCTGAGGTAATCAACTTATAAAGAGGAAAGGTTTAATTGGGACCATACTTAGGAGGCCTCAGCCCATGGCTAAGTAGCCTTTGCTTTGGAGCCTGTGGCCAGGCAGCACATCACAGTGGGGGCTCCTGGTAGAGAAGACTGTTCACCTCACAGCTGGATGCAAAAGAGACACAGGGAGGAAAAGGAGCTGTGGCCCCAAAGCCCCCTTCAATGGAACACCCCCAGGGACGGGAAGCTTCCTGTAGTTTCCTCTCTCCATGTTTCCACCACCTCCCAACAGCATCATGCCAGGGAGCACGCTTTTAACACATGGGCTTCTCCAAACCATGGTGCCATGGACCCCACAGCCCTCCTCTGGTTGTCCCTGGGCCGCTGGACTTGAATTTGTGTGCGACCTGCCCATCTGGTAACTTCCCAGCTGAGCTGAAGCACCCGGACCCCACGTTCAGTCCCTGCCGGGTCGGCTCCCTGTGACGGGTCCTTGTGCATTCGCTGCTCTATCCCCAGATCCCCAGATCCCAGCCTGGCACACAGTGGGCATTTCCCGCTTCCTGAAAAGCGGATAAAGGAGTGAAAGTGACCCTCTGACAACCCTGATGACTGCCACTTGTCCATGAGAAGCCGCAGACACAGAAGTCTTGGGTTTGTCCACTCGCTTGTTCCCGGGTGCCCGCACCGGGGCCTGTACACTTCCCCCCGCGGTGTGCAGGCTCCTGGGAACGGTGCTGCTTCCTCCTGACCTGGGAACTCCCAGCCCAGCCGGTGCGACAGCCCTGCCTGACGGGGGACCAGGGCCTCAGCTCCTGCTCCCCAAAAGATAATTAACACTGAGTAAGACGTTTTTCAGAGGTGCACACACGGCTCTGTGCGCGTGCACGTGCACACACGGCTCTGTGCGCGTGCGCGTGCACACACATGCAGAGACAGGCAAAGAGGAGGGAAGTGGTAACCCTCTGTGCCGTCCCCGTGGCTCCTTACCTCGGGCTTGATCCTTTGATTTCTTCGGTCCTTCGTTCCCTTGCACACTCGGGTCTCCGCCCAAGTCCCTGGTTCAGTCCGGGTCTGCGATGTCCACACACGCCTCCCGCCCAGGGTCTCCCCGAGGCTGACGGTCCGAGGGCCAAGTCACGGCGTTTTCCCCACCGTCCCTACACACCAGCCCCTACTGGCCGGCACAGTCATTATGCCAGTGTCTTCCTGGCAGGGAAACTGCTCATGGGATCAGGAGAGGACGTGGGCACATCTGGGTACGTGC
>PVIC010016731.1:0-33547 GCA_004025085.1 Thryonomys swinderianus | reverse complement strand
TGGAAGACCCTTAGATATATAGGTCACCTACCTACTTTGTATTTCCAGCATCTGTCACTATTTATACTGAACACTCAGCAAATAATTCTTGAATTAACACAAAATATTTAAACTATGTAGGCCTTTTATGTCCACTAATAAAATATTGATATATGATCTAGTTATTTTTAATTGAATTCTTTATTCGTACAGTTTATATACAGTTCACAATCACACTCAACATTGGGGAATTCATACCAGTACATGACAGAAGTTAATTCTCATTTTTATCCATATCCCTACCCACCCTTAACCCCTACCCCTTATATACATGCTACTCTTTTTCTTTCCAAATCATATTTATTCTTTCCCTTCATTATGTTCCCCCACTACATTCCCTTTGAATATTTCCTATTTTACAAAATCTATCATACATTCTAGAACTCATTTACATTTACAGGTTCTCATACCAGAGAAAAGATATGGTATTTACATATGTGTGATCTATTTATGTCACTTATTAGTGTGTCCTCAAGGTGTATCCATTTACACACAAATGAATGCAACTTCCCATCTTTTTTTTTTTTTTTTTTTTTTTTTTTTGAGACAGGGACTCGCTTTGTAGTTCAGGCTGGCCCTGAGCTCACTATGGAGCCCAGGCAAGCAGCAATCCTCCTGTCTCTGCCTCCTGAGTGCTGGGATTACAGGCGTGAGCCACCATGTCTGGCATTGTGGTATGCGGTGTTGATTGCTGGTGGGCGTGTCTCCATGCCCAGCATTATATGTGGTTACCGGGGATCGAACTCAGAACCTTGCACTTGCGAGGCAGGCGCTGGAACCACTGAGCTAACCTTCCGGCCCGAAACTTCCCATTCTTTATGGCAGAGTAATACTTCATTTTATTTTAAAAACCACATCTTCTTTATCGAGTCTCCAGTTGATGGGCATCTGCGTTGTTTCCCAGATTGGGCTATCACAAACGGAGCTGCTATGAACATGGGTGTACATATGAGTTTACAGTATGATTCTTTTAATTCCTTTGGGTATATTCCTAGCAGTGGAATAGCAGGGTAAAATAGGACCTCTAATCCTAGTTTTCTGAGGAATCTCCACACTGATCTCCACAATGGTTGGACTATGTTCTAGTTATTGATAGCATTGTTTATTAGCCAAGGGGGAAAACATGCTAAGAATAAAAATGGGAATCAGAATTGAAGATACATACTTACATATATATATATATATATGCATATAAATATATATTCTCTACTGATCATTAGAATGATCCATTTTTTAAATTGGAACAAATTCTTCAACTTGACATTGAACTCACTATGTAGCACATGCTGGCTACAAGGATACTCCTGTCTCAGCCTCATGAGTGCTGGGATTACATGTGTCTACCACCATGACTGGGAGCCAATTTTGTTTGTAAGCAGAGTACTAAATCCAAATAAAATGTTGAACTTAAAAAAACATGAAATCAAATGTATCCCTTGTTGTAATAAATCATTACTTATGGAGATTTGATGAAGTAGAAATCTCATTTTTTAATTTTGGTTTTTCATTTCTTAGAATTTCAGACAGGATTACTTAACACTGTTTCATGGGCATTAATCTGTTCACGTTCTTGTGGTGTTTCTGAAATAGTTCATCTGTAGCATCGCTACTCCTGTCAAAGTACACTCGTTTTTTTTTTTTATTGGTCCATTCTGGTTAGAGCTCTGGCAGAGCTCCAAAGCCCAGCAAAAGCAACGTTTTATCACAATATGTCAGAAACTTTGCAACAAATGATAGCAAGTGGCAGAAGTACTGGAATTCTTAAAAATTTTTCTTGGAGGGGCCAGAGATTTAGCTCAGTGGTTCTGGCACCTGCCTCGCAAGCGCAAGGTCCTGAATTCGATCCCAGTAACCACATAGAATGCTGGGCGTGGTGGCTCACGCCTGTATTCCCAGCACTCAGGAGGCAGAGACAGGAGGATTGCTGAGTTCGTGGCGGCTTGCCTGGGCTCCATAGTGAGCTCAGGGCCAGCCTGAACTACAAAGCGAGACCCTGCCTCAAAAAAAAAAAAAAAGAAAGAAATGAGGAAAGACTTCTTGATATGTATAATTTCCTATTTGAATTGAATGAGTATCAGACTCAAGTTTCATTTGATGAAATTATAACTCCTGATAGAAAATAGTTCGGTGCATGGTTGAATATCATTTCCTTGTGTGCCATGTAATATATATTTCAGTTCATCACCACTGCAATTACTTAAAGAATTATTATATTGTAGAGATATATGCTGCTTTAGTTACCAATTGAGACACTTTCAACTATAATTTCTAGCTGTGATATTAAGCTTTTCATGTCTCAAAGATATCTGAATTCTTACTCTAAAGCTTAATCACTCTATAAATTGAGAAAAAATTAAAATCATCTCTCTAATACTTTAGCTTCACGTTCTTCATCAGCCATTTCTTAAACTGATATGCATAAAGAGAATTAGCAAATACAAAACCTCCTACTGTCTTACAAATGCCCAACACTACTTGGTATACTTAGGAAGCAAGCAAATAAATTAAGGGAAGGGAAAGAAAAGTCTGTTGCCTGTGAGATTCTGCCTCTTTCTTCTGGATAATCATAGGAATTTTACAAAAGATAAGCATCATTAATATTTCCTCTAACAAGAATATAGATGAGGTAGGAGATTGCAATGGGGAAAAATCAGAGAAACAGCTGAAAAGAACATGTCAAGAATCATAAAACCCTGTAGTTACATGTGCAAAACATGGCACCCAAAGGGATTGCCCAGCTCCCAAGCATTGTACGTGGGAACAATCAGAAAATCTCACATTCAAGATGCTGAACTTTTGCTTCTGATTTTACATTAGCTATAATACATTTTAATTATATTTTATCTTGTCATTTTTTCATAAAAGAGAAACAATTCAGGTAAGTAACAGGGGAAGCAAAAAATATAATGGTAATATTAAAAAGGACAACAAAGCTTATGTATATAGGGGCAGGGATTGTAGGGTGGGTGAATATTTAAAATATTTTGATGTATTGCTCAGATTATTTTGTTATATATTAATAACACATACTTCATGTGTATAACTTTTGCTATCAGCATTTAATATTATTATTTTAATACCTTTCTCAGTTTCCTAGATGGGCTATGGTTCTTTTTGTTTCTTACATATATAAGTGATTTACAAACTTATAGTCAGTTGTGTTTTTAAAGAGCATTATTATCAGATTATTTCTGGACTCATGTTTGTTTTATTAGTGTGCTAATAAAATTTTACCACAGCAATTAGATTACTTAACAAGTTCATTTACTTGTAATTGACATGGACATTTTACATTGGTTGGATAGTTGTTCCTTTTTACATTTTTACATTTATTGTATTTTAACCCTTCTATATATACATGTATGTTTCACATTATTGTGCCACATCCTTAATGCAGTCCATGTCAAATTCCCTTTTAAATACTGAAGACAATTATCCTATGAACTATAATATTTAACTAATAAAGTATCTCTGTAAAAAGTATATGAGCAGTGCAGAGGTGTGTGATTGCAGCATTACCTAAATTACTCTTTGTTGTAGTGCTTATCATTAGCATATTTTGTGAAACTCAGAACATAAATCAGAATCTTTATGACGTTCTTAATATGCTTCCCATATAGATAAAATATGAGCTGTTTAATTAGCAACTAATTGTAATCTCTTTATGTATTAGTGTGTATTTTTAAAGGAATATTTAATGTACAAGTTAATAAAAAAGCAATGGAATAATTGTAAAAGTTCTGCATCTTTATCATCAAACTTGTTCAGAGCTGCAAATACAGTACTATGCCAATACACTCCCAACTAAACAAAGATGCTGTATTTGCCTTAGGAATAAACAATCAGATATTAAAATATATAGATAGTTGTGTGTTAATGTAATTTTCATTACATCTGTATACAGGGCTGATTTTGCAATAAATATAGTTCTTAGAAATTTACTTACTATTGCTTATTGACAATTGTTATTTATTCATAGCAACCACCTAAGCAGCACTATTTTATGACCAATATGTTATTTCTAACAAAAGCACCAAAAATCTATTCCAAGCCCTGCAATTTCAAAATCCAATATCTTAGTGCCTTTACTACTTGAGAAAGTAGTCGTACTGAATTTATTTTCAATCAGAAAATTAGGGGAGAAAAAATGATTTAGTTTTTGAGAAAAATAGACCAAGAAAGAAAAAAAGGTTAGACAGAAGGAAGAAAGGCACAAAACAAGGAGATTCAGCACCAATCACTGCCTGTTGCTGTTCACTGCCTCACGCACTAGACAGATGTGTGGACCGAATTCCTGGCTCCTTGGAGATGGTGGCTAAGGAAGCTTGACCTCGATACACAAAAACATCCCTTGTGGTAGATTCTTTTGAAGACTCCCTGTGACTTCGTTTTAACTTAGTCTTACGGGCCTAACAATGCCCCTGTAAAATTCATATCTTAAAAGGTCCATCTCTAGTAATCCAGAAAGTGACCAGGTCTAGGAGGGAGTGTTTTATTATTATTTTGTAATTAAGTTTATTGGAAGGATAAAGGGAAGAACATAAAGGAGTAGGAGAGGACGGAGGGCAGCAGGTATGTGACTGAGCTGCACTGAGGTCTTAGGGTGCGTCCTGTGGTTTACGACTAGTACCCTGATAGGATGGGGAATCCGTGTGCGAAGAAGCCCTTAGGAAGGAGACTGTCTGCCCGGGAAGTAAACGGGTCTCATGGGACCCCCAATCCCACGGGCACCTTGAATTCACTCTTCACTTTCTACAACTGTCAACGACAAAATGTTCTCATGTTGAAGCAGCAAGTTTGTGGCCTTTTGATTCGGCTGCTCACGCAGACTACAGCTTGCCTTCCCAGCGGGCGGGTGACTCGAAAGGGGCCGCTTCTCCTCGTGGTCCACAGAACACGAAATTGGGCAAACGGCGCGCAATAAATACCGCCTCTATTCCCTCCCAGAAAGGCAGTTGCCAGTGTGTGGTCTTCGCATCAGCATCCTCGGGGTCCCCGGAAAGCTGTTTAGAGATGCAAATGTGCCAATGTGCTCCTGAGTTAGAAGCGGGGTCAGGTAGGTCTGGGCAGCCACTGTGTGTGAGCCGATGTACACTCAAGTGTGAAAACCCTCTGCTTCAGAGGTACCGGAGTCCATGCAGCTGAAGGTCGTGAGGGAGACAGACAGGGTGTGCAGCAACAGGAAAAGCCTGCCAGAGAATGGATTTATGTCCACGAGTGTCAAAGCCAATCTGCTCGCTGGTTAACACGGACTGGGAGGCAGTTACCAGAATTTTATTTAAAAGTTGGTAGCCAGTTCTAGCTCCTGCTGGCAGACTACATCAAACCTTGCGGGACATTTTCATCTTGTATGAGCTCTACTTTTTAAAAAAGGGATTTTGAAGGAGAATAACTTGATAAAACATGATGTCCCTTTTACCTGTGAACATTCTTGCTACTCATCGCAAAGGGTGGAAGTACTGAGAGTTTGGTTTTTCATATTGTTTGTGGAGTTTTTGTATGTTAGTGTGGAGATTTAAATATACGGTGTGCATTTCTGTTCTCAATACCAAAGCAGCTTTAGATTTTGCACTGTTCTGAGGCTGGAGTTCTGATAGTCCCGGAGAGGGCTTCGGATTTTGGCCGTTTTACAAACGAGGCAAGCAAGTCTTAATAGCAGGTCTCGGGTCAGCTGAGGGCTGTTTTCAGAGCCCTGGCTGCGCCAAGTGTCACCCCCACTGCCATCTGTGCCGTGCACTCGGGGACTTGAAGAGGGCGATTCACGGACCGGGACACGCTCCCCTCCGCTGACCATCTGCTACAGGTGCTGGAGACGGCGCTGTGGTTTTCAATCATCCGAGGAAGCGTTCAATTAGCTGTAAGAGTTTCTTGCTAAATTGCGCGGCCCTCTGTTTTACATTCTAATACTGGATTTAACCTAAAGTTTTGTGGATGTCATTTGTGTGTTTGACGAAATTTTTGGACAGCTTTGAAAAAATGAATTTATGGAAAAGAAAAATATTTCATTAGGATATTGATGATGGCCCAGCCGAAACATTAACAAATAATGCGAAAAGCCTGTCTCTTTTCTCATCTCTTCCCTATCCCTTTTTCCATCTTAAGGCTGCATATACCATAGACACTAATCCTGGAAGACGAGGGAGATGTCACTTCCTGTGAAGGATAAAAATTACAGACTATCAATAGTATTAGAGAAAAATCGTCAGGTCCCCTAACTGTTTAAACTAGGATAGGTTCAAATATAAAGATATAACGATTTAAAGATACAATGTTTTACTTAAAGATCACATATCCATGTTCTCTGTTAGTGTTGTGAATTTCCTGTTTATTTCCATAATGATTGCTATTTAGAAACAATCTTGAAAAAAGTAATTTTTAAAAAAGTAATAATTATGAGATGACAGTTAAAATTATTAATTTACAGCAGTTCAATATTTCTCCGGTGACACAGTCTGAGAACACAGCAGCTTTAGAATTCCAGTTCTACCCCATTTTAACCCCCAAACAATAATAATAGTGTTCTTTTTCCACCAAAAAAATCATCTGCCTTCAACCCACACATAATACACCATGAATCAGGGAATTTTAGGCGGCTTTCATAACTCATAAAAAATTCCTCAAAAGACTCAAGATTTTAGGGACTATTGTATTAATAAAAGAATACCTCCTTATCTGGTCACAATGAAAATCACTTCTTTCTTTAAGGGTTTGCCTTTTCTCCAGCCCTCCAAAGCCCATTAGCATTTAAACCATACAGTGCCTTTCTTTCCTTCTTCATGTCCTTCAGATGTAGGCATAGTTATCCTGTTTCTTTTGTGTAAGGATGAAGGTCGTTTAACATTCCAAAGCATGACAAAGTTGTGAGAAGAGAAAGTTCCTCCGCTGAATACACCCTTATACAAGAAATCCACGAAACTTCAAATGCTTTTCTCTGATGCTTGACAATAAGTATTTGTCCTGTAGACCTTGTTCTTCGTACGGTGTTTGTTTTGTTTTCCCAAAGCGTCTGCTATTCTCACAATTTCTGCTAAGATAGGACCAGTGTATGGTAAGACCGTATATGCATTCAGCTGGGGACACACCTGAGCACACTGTGCAGTCACAGTAGAATCAAGAGACTCAGTGATGTATGAACAGAAATGTCATTGCCAGTGTTTACCGAGAAGTGCAAGACCAAGGTGCTGGTATTTAGGATGAACCTCGTGATATATTTTTTCTTTTATATCTTGGAGGTGAAGAGCCAAGAAAGAAACCCTAGTCCCACTGTCCTTTTTAGGGCAGTATTCTTCACTCATGGAGAAGAGCAGTCAATGACCTTAACATCTCTGAAAGTTCCCACCGAACAACATACAAATTTGAGGGGAGACACAAAATTTCGATCATGTAAATCGATACTAGGCAAAGGTGAAGAGATTCAGGAAAGGAAAGGGTTCTGAACAGCAATTTCTACATGTTTTGCATGTATAAATGTTACTCATACACTGGCTACAGATGTTGAAATATGCATCAGTAGCATATGTTTCTTTGAATCCTGGGAAGGTATTTACAGAAGCTGTCTGTGGAAGTTAATCTAAGAATTTTTATTAATGAACATGGAAAGACATTTTGGACTAAGATCTTTACTTCTTTTCCTAGCTTTCCTCTTTCAACTTAAGTTAATTAAAACACTTTACCCCTGTCAGTATCAAAGAATTACTTTGATAACCCATTACAGAAACACGTGCTTTAAATAAAAAACATGCATTGACCTATCTTGTATTAATAAAATATAATTATTTTTATTACATTAATAAAAGTAACTGACTTCACATTTTCAAAAGTTTAAAACTTGCTTTAAAATATTTATTAAAATAAAATATGCATTACATTAAACTTTACAAGAATCTTAATAGAAAAGAAAGATGAAGGCTTCAATATACTGAAGACCTGAATGTATTTTGGAAATAAACAGTACATATCTCTATTATTGATTCAATTATCTCAGCCTTTCAGAAATTCAAATAAAATTGACATGCTTCCATTTTGTTTGTAGAAATAAAGTTTTTTAAAAATAATTTTGCACTTTCAACATGTAGAAAACCATAGCTTTTCCCATGTTCAGGAATCTTGTTAATTATACACTTTCTAGTTGTGACTTTTTAAAAATATTCATCACCTGAAAAAATCATATAAACATAAACAATTTCATATGTACGCAATTTGTTAACAAATTACATTGATCTATAGTTGATAAGGGAATCTCCCATGAAATGGAAATGACCTATCCTCGGATAAGTATTTTTATCGTTGCTTGCATCCTATCCCAGCTTTCAGGAAGACCAAATGAAATGATTTTGTCTTATAAAATCTAGGATCTAGCATGAACATCATTGTGCATAGATTCTGAAAATGTACTAGATTATGGCTATTTGGTATCAGTAGCTGTCATTAACTTTCAAGATTATTTTTTCTTTTTCCCACACATATGAGACTATTTAGTCAGGTGAATATTACCTTTGACATTCACTGCAGCTTTCAGGAAGAATTTTAAAAGTAAAAGATAATCTAAGTGCCTGATGATTGATCATTTTATGTTAAAGTTAAAAGTAGCTGGTGTTATTCTAAAAGCAGAGTGAGTGAAATAAACTAAAACGTGCACACATGTGAACCTATGTTTCCTTTGGCTATTTTCATATCATAATTAAAATACAATAGCGCTCACTTCGGCAGCACATATACTAAAACACAAAGCAAAAGTAAGAAGAGCCCATAGAATTAGATTTTAAAATGCATCTACAATAATTAATTTCTAACAACATAAAATGTAATTAAATTTTGAAAATATTCTTAAAACATCTAAAATCAATATCAGATCTACATAATTTTAAAAATTCATTTTGGAGCTTATGATGCAAAACATGAATTTAATGATATATTTTCTCAAGCTTTACAACAATGAAGGGAAGTGTTTACTCTCTAACAAGCAAATTATTGCATTGTATCAGTTGGTAATAAACTATATTATATATACCTCTAACATGAGCTTCACAATCTAGATTAAAATCTACTGCTTTTCAAGCTAATGTACAATGGAGAAATATTCCCAGAATTAGCAGTTTATACTTTTATTTGGTTGGAGATATGAGTATATTGGTGTACAGTTACTTAACTGTTGCTAAATATAAGCACATGAAGCAAAAATGAGATATTTCTCAGATATTGGGGACATTCTATTTTCTAATAGATAATTGGTGATAAGCTTCAGTCTCATGCATATTTATCTGGCTACTATATGACTTTATTTCTATTGTGCATACTTTTATGATCCCATTAATTATATAATTCTGCCATGACTTTAGCAAATCATGGATTTTGATTATAATTTCCTCTATTAGAGTTTGCTTATGTTCAGGAAGAATTCATGAGATTACATTTCATCCGTTAAAAAATTAGAAATATAATACTACCTAAACCATAATGTAACATTAAAGTTTTATTGTTTTAGTGAGCTGGCAAATTTAATTTCCCCAAGTAAAATCCATTTATTCATTAATTTAATCAAAAGCACATTTTATAATATGCAGAGCCCTGTTCCATAGTGATGGTAGGAAACAGTGAATGATTAAAACCAAAACCCTTACATATGTGAAGCTCCAGTTCCAGTGAGTGAATTTTAAGGAAAGAAATGTGTGTTCTGACTATTCAGGCCACCGTCCTCTGCAAGCACTGCCTGTCCAGACAAATTTCATGGTCAGGTATTGTGGGTGTATCCCACAGTTCAACTTTTGTAAGAAGTCTTGCATCGGTTGAATGGAACTATGTCTCTGTACTCTACATGTACTGCATTGCTCTAGAAGCTTCACAGTTGGGCTCATGGCCTCACTTAAAGACATTTTCATGGAGAAGTCTTTTCAGCATTCCAATCAGAATAGGTACATGGACAAGTCTCCATATATACTGCCTATTTCACTGATAGTAGCCATGATATCTTTATAATGAGATAGCTAGACATAGGTCAGATGGAGTATTCCATTTTTAACCATATCAGAAGCTTTCCAAAGACCAAGGGATAAGGGCAGATGAAGAGTAGGTATGAAAGTTCAGTAGCCCACAGTGTTCCCACCTCAGAAAGAGTGTTGTGTGGTAGACTGGATCATTCATGTGGGAGGAGGAGTCAGAGAGCAAAGCCAGTCTAGTAGCGATAAACTTCTAAAATGAGTCACAGTGTCAAAGCAGCACAGAGTAGGCGGTAGTAGACCTTTGATCCTTGTGACATTAGTCATGTTGGCTACACATGCTCATGGACATTACTTGACAAAAAGAACTTTGTAGATGATGTAGCGGTAGGAAGATCATCTTTAATTATGGGAATAGTTTTAATATAGTCTCTTAAACTCTTAATAGCAAAAGAAATGAAAGCACAAGGTAGGGGAAAAGAGGTGAAAGAGAAGGTATGGGTCCGTACAATGACAAGTAATCTACGGGGCTTGCTAACTATCCTGAGAAAGACATTAATGCTGCCCACAGCTGGGGTGAGGCAAAACAAATTGCTCCCTGGAATCGCCCATAAATAAGGGTGCTACCTTACATGACCTTTGCAGCCTTTGAGACCTTATAATCCCCAGACTCTGGGACATCCAGCCTACAATGTTACAATAATCAGTGGATGATTCTGTAAGTCATGGCTCAGTCAACGCAGAAATAGTGCCTATGTCAGGGCTTAAGAATTGCATGCAATGGTAAACATAAAACTCTTATTAAGCACATACTTAAGGATTAAAGAACAAAATTAGTTCTGTTGTTATCATTGATCAGACTTACATAGAGCCTTCAGTTTCTTGAGAATAGAAGTTCATTATATTAATTGTGGCTTTGTAATACTCCACATCAGATAGCAATTATTATTTGTTTTTCTTGATTCTATGAGCTAAAAGTTTAAACAGAGCAGAAGGCCAATAGACTGTGTCATTGCTCCATTGTCAGAGTCCTGGGCAGGGACAGCTGGGACAACTTCAGTCAGGTAAGACACCTTAACCAGAACTGTGGATTGGTGTGTGAGTTTTCCCTGATTTCTGGGTTTCCCAGTTTTTGCTGTGACCTCTGTGCTTCTCTGTGTGACTTGCTTCGAGTACTTCATAACATGACAGTCACAGGAAAGTGGTATTTCCTGAATGATGCACGGCTTCCTGCAGAGATGATGTGGAATTTACCAGGTCACTGAACCTTTAATTCCCAGACCTGAGGCTTGCAACACAAGCTTCTTGGGATCAAAGCAAAGAGAGAACGCCTGCCTGGACACAAGTGGATGCCACACAAAATTTACTTTTCAGTAAGCTGCATGGTATATACATATATATTATGATTATTAATATATTCAATTATGATTCTGAGAGCTCTCTATGAACAGATGGGCTCCTCAAAAGTGGGCTCAGAATTCAAGGTGTATCCTCAGTTACCGTTACTCAGTTACTGTATAGTAACTGGCCTTATCGGAGACATCTGAAATGCCCCTCCTAGCGCTCAGTGAACAGCTCTGCAGAGGACTTAGTGACTTGAAGGAGGAGTCACACGGGGTGGGAAAGACCCAGCACACTCTGAGCCCAGCCATCCATTCTCTGAAGCCAGCCTCTCAGTTTCTTCAGCCTTTTAATCCGTGACCATCCCCAAAGCCAGCTGGATGACTACATTATCTTGTTTGAAAATAAAAGTCATCTCATTTTCTTCTTCCGATGCAAATTGTGATTTCTTGGCTAAGACACAAATCCCTGACTATCCTCCTGCAAGGGTTCTCATTCTTTGGTAAATATCACCTCTCATGTTCAGCAGCTGGAGAAACAGCCATGGTTATTGACTCAATCAATTATCTTGCCATATTCACTCTGTAGAGAGTAGCTCTCATTTGAAAATGTCTTTCACTTCAGCATCCCCTGAGAAGGAGACCAAGAAATTGTTTATGTGGGTACTTACCCGCATCTTCCCTACAGACTTTGCTCTAATCTGTATGTAAGCACAGGGGTATTTTCAGCAAACCTCTCTTGACTATTCTACATTCTGGCCTTCGTTGCTATTGGGTTTATCTGTCTAAATCTTCTGAGTTGTACAGACATTGAACCAAGGCCATCTGTCCTCAATGATATTGTTAACTCTCCCAAGAGCGGTGATAATGCTGATGTCTATGCCTTATGGAGCGTATGCTTTAAAGAAATTACGAATGCCTTCTCTGAAGACATTCATTGATACAGCTTTTGAAAATGATCTATCTTGCTGATGCTACATTAATTCTTTCTTTGTATGGAAATCTTCCTTTCCCTTCCATATTTCACACATGTCTAAGATAGCATGCTGGACTTGGGCAGAGGAGGAGAGGGAAGAGGAGATTTCTATATTTCAGGCTTTCCCTGAGACATATTTCAATTTTTAGACATTCAGAGACTGAGATTAGGAAGCTTAAAAATGGTTTTCTTGACTTTCCAGTTCAGACTGTTATCTTCAAAGTTTGACATAAATCAAAGTCCTTATCTAGGTAGAAGACAATTGTTTCTTCTTCATGAGGCACCATTTTATACCTGTCTAAAGATTTCTCCACAAGCTAGAGAGATTTAAAACAGACCCTTGTGTCAACTTGAAAAAAAGTTGTCAAACATTAAAAAAAGTCTTACCATTAAGTATTTAAATTTTATTGGGTATAATAGGCAACCAGTAAAAAGATTGCAAAGTCAGAAAGAAATTTCATATATTTGTGTGCTGTTGGGTTTATCTGTCTCTATACACTTCAGAAGATTTAGAACATGAAATTTCAAATGTTTTCATATTTTTGCACACAATACTTTACATGCTCATTCTCAAAATCAATGATAGAAGATCTCATCTAAGATTTGACAGTTTTGTGTGGAGGTTGGAGCAGGGTTCTGACCGAGAAAGACAGCCCAGGAACTTTTCCTTTTCGTGAGGTGTATGATTGTGCTATACTCACGTTGACTGATTTTCCATGCACAACAATGTTTATTCGTGGGGTTCTTACAAGTCAGTAAAAACAAGAAAACAAACCATGAAGAAAAGTAGAGGTCCCTACAAGAAAGATAAGAAAAGAAAAACTCAATTTTGGGTTAGCCTACTTATAATTTTACCTTTATTCCTGAGCATGTCTTTCATGAGCACATTCTAATAAAACAAAGAAGTACATTGGGAAACAATGAAATCTAGTAGATGTTGGAGTTGTGGCCCTAGTTGTAAGGTATTACTACAGAGCAGAGTATGAAGTTTTACTTCTAAATGCTCATTAGCTTGGAGAAAAATTTAGCTGAATATTGGTAGAATAAAAAAAAAAGGAACTCCTTTGTTGTATTGTTTTTCCTGGCACACTGAATACTAATTTTATACTGATTTTTTTTTCCAGTACTGGGGATGCGAACTCAGGCCCTTGTTCATTCAAGGTTGGTGCGGTACCACTTGAGCTAAATCCCCAGCCCTTGAATATGAATTTTAAAGCACATGAATATAATACCTTAGGAATGATCAGTTCCTGCTAGTCTTCTCTGTAAAATGCAAAGGAAATAATGAACAGCCAGCTTGTCTTGTTCTTCTGCATGATTTACCATATATAAATAAGTCTCTGTATATGTAAAAGGCACAGAAACAAAGTATCTGATTTGTATAGTTTTTTCTTTCTTAAATAGGAAGAAGAGAGGAAGAAAGAAATCGAGGAGAAATAATATTCCTTTGACACCTGGCCTGCAAAAAATAAAACAAATATTTGCAATAGAATAAAATGTAAGAGAAACAGGAAAAAATGCACGCACACACATACACACACACACACACATTCTGTACGTTTGAAGTCTCTGAAAATTGCTGACTATCAAAGAGAGTCAATGACCTTTAATTATGCTGCAATTTGAATGCAGTATCACAGTAATAAAGATAACAGATTTGCATGTTAACAAAATATTAAAGGAGTGAGCGTAGGGTGTTTGTGATAACTAATTTCATCCCCCACTTCTTCATGCATCTGACTATGTAAAATGGAATCTGTTTTAAAGAAAATTCAAATAATTAATAATAGATTAAATGTGATATTTTATGAGGTCTTAAACTTTTATCTTTGTAGTTCTCTGTGATGTGTTATTTAATTTCTTTTATGTTTTATTCCAAGGTATTTTTTATGCTTGAATGATGAATAAAATCTGTATAGTATATGGAAAGTCTGTATATGATGCTCTTTAGGGTTCTTAGCCCAGTAAATTCTGCTACTAATGTGTTTTTTGTTTGCCTTAAAACTCTCTCTGTGTATATGTGTGTATTAACCTTGATCTTATTTCAGGAGAAAATGTGGTAAGATTAGAAATGCAAAAATATTTTGCATCCAGTGTCAGACACCTTCAACTTAAACTAAAAATTTAAAGTAATTTGTGAGAATAGTAGCAACATATTTTTTTAAAAAACAAACTGATGCAAAATAGTGAATAATTTAAGAAGGAGAAAACAAAATGATCATTCTCTGTACCTAAGAATAAATGACACTTTCCCTACTTTCAAGGTCTGGCAGAGGAGTACCTGTCAATTTTCATTATCCACAGCATCTTTACCATTTTTCTGAAAACCTAATTTGCTCAAATGGCATTAAGAAACAGCAGCAGCTTTCAAATTACCATAACTATAATTATTGTAACAATCCAGAGAATTATTGAAAAAAACAAGATAAACTCTATTGGTTGTTTATGATAGAACTTTCTGTCCACTTGCTTCTAACACAAAACATGGGGATTTCTGGTTTCGTGTTTCCTTATCTTGAAATGTCAGTTGTGCATTCAAACTTATGGAACCACTAACACAGATACAAGTCAAACTTACAGTCAAAGTACATGTCCGAGAAGACGACTGTGCTGAGGTTCACAGCAGAGCGAGCAAGTCTAGTCTCTAGAACAGACTTCAAGGAAATGGACACCAAGAACCTCATGAGGGGAGCTGACTCGTACAGGTCATGACTTCTCCGGGAAACCACGAAGATCGAGCCTCTGCAGAACTCGGGCTTCCATCGCGCCCGCATCAAGCACCACATCCTCATCGCAGTGGCTTCGATGCATAAAACTAGAGCCATTCCTGTCTCGGGCTGTAAGTAAATATTCCAGAGAGCAGCTTATCAAGAACTGGTACAGTTCGTTGATCAGGACTGTACAAAATACAATTTGCCTGAAGGTCTCCATAAAGCTTAGTGCACTGAGGCTGAACGGCTGGGCTTATTAATCATTCTCAGCTCATTCATGAAGGTTCCTACATGAAGCGTGTGTGTGAGCTTCGACCCGCAGCAGAGTAGCGGCAAGACGACAGGGTCGCCCCCCACAGGGTCACACCCTGCTCCGGGCTCTGCGCTGAGCCCTGCAGTAGACTCTTCAAAAGAGTGTTACTCTCATGCCGAGATCTCACTGTCTTCTCATTTTGAGGGAAGAAGTTGAAAGTATTTGATGTATTCCTGAGGCAGTTCAGACGACACTACCTGTCTTAACAAACAGTTGTCACTGACATGACTAAAAGGCTACAAGTCGTTTCTCAAAACAACATTCCTTTGTGCACTCTGAGTCACGGCGTGTCTTTTTCACGTGGCCTCTCCGAAGGCACACATCCTCTCTCGTAGCTTCCCCCTTCTGTTGTCCCCACCTGGGGAGAGCTAGAGGGTCAGGTGTGGAGATGGGGACACGGCTGAAGGGGCGCGATGCACTGGGGTCAGCCGCACGGGAACGGAGTCCAGCTACGTATCCACGGAGGAGGAATCAAGTTTGGTGAAGATTCATCAGTGTTTTGCCTCAACTTTCAAAGACTCAGTTTCATAAAGCGTAGACTTGCAGGAGGCATATACGGACCTCGTGCTGTAGAAAGGCGTCCATATCACACTTTTTATTATTAACGATTCGATGCACAAGACACAACGTGCCGTGGATTTGTAAGTTCCTTGGTTCGATGGGCTTCACAGTAAGTGGTGCTTGTGATGCTGATGTACACATACAGCAAATGAAGGAGCAAAATACAAACAACTTAAGTCACTCACTCAGTGCCGTATGACTTGGGTTAATATGAAAGATGTGCTAACTGAAGTCTCCCTGTGAGATCCAAATTTGAATCTGTTTTTCTACCTTGGAGTTCCACTTTTTTTTTTTTTTTTCGTTTCAGAGATCTATCTTACATGTTCTTATACTAAGAGAAGAAAGAAAATAAAATATTTTCATGTGCAAGTGAAAATATAGAATATGTGAACTTTCAAGCCTTATCGTGTATTGATAGTAGTTGTACTTAAGCATCTTAAAATGGTAACGCACAGTATTATGTAATCTATTTCTGTTTATTGCATCAACATTATTATTTCTCATTTCTACTTGTGACTGTCTTGGCTACTGTTCACCATGTTTATCATAATGGCTTGTGGTTAGAGTTCATCATTCCAAGATAGACTATATTGATCATTATTCCATGCTTTCATCAAAAATAAAGGGAATAATATTCTTGCAGCTGCCAATTTGCTGCTATCTGCTTTTTTGTTAAAGTTAAAATAAGCCACCTAAACAAAAAAATATGAATTTCACTCATCCAGTCTTTCCAAGTGTGGTATGTGGGATTTATCATTTACTGCTGGGAATATTATGTTTGACATCCTGGCTCTCGAAGCTGAGAGATGAAACACTTGAAGTTGCTAGATTATAAAACTTAATTTCTCTTTAACCCAGAACACGACAGAGTCTCACATAAATAGTCCACCCTCCGGTCTATTAATGCTTAGACTAGTGCCTCACTTGTACAGGTAAATGTGGCCAGTTCTCTATGAGATCTCTAGTTTGTTTAAACGGTGATGATAAAGGAAAAGCAAAGGTGACTACGTTCACTATAAAAGAAAATTATATGGGTAAGCCAATCCCATGAAAAGTAGGCAATGTTATATCAACCTGGGGAATTTTGGCATTTAAAAATGTCTGATCACATCCTACATGCTCTAAATCATGTCCACATCCATGCTTCTCTGATGTGTATATAAAATCTCCAGCCAATTACTGCCTTTTGCCAGAAATTCAGGAGTATGAATATTATTGTTAGAACATGTAGGAGAGAGAGAGACAGAGACAGAGAGACAGAGAGACAGAGACAGAGAGACAGAGAGAGACAGAGACAGAGACAGAGAGACAGAGTAGGAAAACAAAAATTACATTTTCTCACAAGAGTCAAGTCTAGGGTGCTGACTTCGACTGTGTTACTAAAATAGCCCAGGGGAGATTTTTCTTGAAACAACAAAAATGATCCATTTTAAGTTTCAAAGTTTTTAACTCATAAAAAAGCCTTGTTCTCTTCTCCCCTGTACTAGTGTTCATAATCAAGATATAAAACATATTAATGCTCTTTTGCAAATAATTACTACATAAGACTATATTTGAGTTTGGAAATTTAAATGTCATTTTTATGAGAATTTGCTGAGTTGTCTGTAAAATATAAGAAATATCATTAAAAGCCCAGTGTAATTGCCTTGAAAATTTAATAACATGACTTTCACTCTACATGCTAGTCCCTCCAATGACTCCTTTTATAAAATTATTTCCCTTAAATCTAAAATCATTAAGACTTAAACTCTAGACCCACTGGGATGCATATTATTATTTATGCATTTATGGAAAATAGATTTCTGAGGTTAATCAGAGCACATATATTCTATAACATAAAGAAACAAACACATGAAATTCATCAGCTAAGTGTTCCACACTTAATTTGTGTCATAGCAGAAAAACAAACAAAACTTCCTGCATTGTGTTATCTTGGGAAACCCACACAGTTCATGAGTGGTGCCCATAACTATAGTGGAAATAAAGGGTACCAAGAGCTAAAGACTTTGAGACAAGAGATGTTTTAATGGGGCTTGGCTTTATACTCAGGCAGAGCAGTAAGTTCCCTAATTACCTGGAATAATTTTCTCCTCCCCCCAGAGGATAGAATCTGTCATGTACCCTCTTCCACTTTTCTATTAAAGTTGCACTGAGTAGATAAAAACAGTGTGCAAGCTTCAAAATGACAATATTCCATCATGGCTCATACTGACCATTCTGAATTTAGAGTAAGAGACAGAAGATTCAAAGGAGAGTTAACTGCATAATTTTTTGGCTAAAATATGATATCACAATATTGTTAAGATTTGGCTGAAGTTGTATGTTAGATCCAGCAGTCATCACAGAACAATGTAGACTAACTAGTTTAAACCTCTGGAATTTCTTTCTCACAGTAATAGAGCATGGGAAGGTCAACTTCAAGGGACCAGCAAGTCTCCACCACATACAATCTACCAGATTGGTACCTCCATTCATGGCATTCCTTTCTCATACACCTAAATACTGTCTAAATACTAACCTCCTCGAAAGGGTCACTATCTCCAGACCTAAGTATTCATGAATGTAGGAAAAAAAAACATTTTGTCAATAACAAATTAGGCACGATTTTGTCAACACTGTCAGTGAATAATTTGATGACATAAGAGAGGAAGACATAGGTACAAATGCTCGATTCAGAGGTAATGTACTGGCCGGGATGTGTCCTGCATGAAGTTAGCAATAAGAGCTTAGTCATGGCTTAAGTGTCACCTAAGGAATCATATGAGTCAAACGTGGTGTATGTACATTTGTATTTATGTGTATATGTTTCTATAAGATATACACTTGTGGACTCTGCACAATGTATTAGTCTAAGCACTTTCCTTTGTGCTGAACTCGACTGTATCTAAATACCGTGCACACAGGAACTACTGTGGACATTCCCCGGCACTTGGGCTCTGTGACTGGATCCCAAGAAGTAGCATTGCGCATACTAGCAATGAGAGCAACAACCAGAGGAGCGTTCGAGGCTCCATGCAGGGGGAAGCAGCAGTCACTTCGACTGAATCCTACCTGAGTGTGTTTTAAAATTACAACAAATCTAGGGCCGGAGATTTAGCTCAGTGGTTCCGGCGACAAATCTATTTAGCTAAATAAATACTAAGTCAAAAACTTTGCCAAAATTATTGAAAGGTCTACAAAAACTGAAGGATAGTTAGGGAAGTGTTACATCTGTTTCTGACAGACAAATAACTAGTAACAAAGAAATGCAATGCAGACAGTGAGTTCAGCATTGCTTTTTTTTTTGCTTTTTGGAGACAGGGTCTTGCTTTGTAGTTCAGGCTGGCCCTGAGCTTACTATGGTGCCCAGGCAAGCTGCCGCGAACTCAGCAATCCTCCCGTCTCTGCCTCCTGAGTGCTGGGATTACAGGTGTGAGCCACCATGCCCAGCGTTATATGTGGTAACCAGGGATCAAACTCAGGTCCTTACGCTTGCGAGGCAGGCGCCGGAACCACTGAGCTAACCCTCCAGCCCCAGCATTGCTTTCTTGAGAATATCTGTGACAGTCTGGTTAGGTGGCAAGTCCAGGATAAAAACAGAGTGGGTTTAGGTGAATATATGATTGGAATGCACTATAAACTCTGCTGTCAAATTTTCAAATATTTGAAGATTTCATATAGCTATAAGAAAAACACTAAAGGAAACATTTTATTAAATATAATGGTATGAAATAACACTTTATTGTTACTTTCTAAGAAACTGTATTTTGTTTGATTCCTGTTTGTATTTTGTTTGATTCCTGTTTCATAATATAGTATGTGATACAATTTCTTTTTGAGGTAAACTTTAATAAAAGACTATTAAATTATATTAACTTGACTTAAGATAAAATTACCATGGATAATATACTATGTGCTTAGAAATGATTCTGATTTATTTTTCTTGAAGTTTGAGCTTTCCCCTAGCTATCATATGTGTTTCTCAATGCAGATACAATTAACATAATTCAAATTAGGTATTTTGTTTTAGCAAGATAACATAAATGTTTATTAGCATTGATTATTAAAGAAATTATGTTATGAACCTGAGAAATAGTTGAATAAATTTTTCCCCAAAACTAGAAATAATAAATGAGTTCTATGAATTTGTCAGCGTATGCTTCAAATTACCTAAAAAAAGACAATGCACTTCAACTATGCACAATAATGACTAAGCCAGGGATATTTGAGGAAAACCTTTTCCCTTGTCCGTATTAGGTCATGATTTCTTTCAAACTGAACCTTGATTGTTCAATATTTATCAAAAGAAAGAAACATTTAGAGTTCATAGAATCTCAAGCCATTTGAGTTTTCAAATATGTTCCCCGTGAAAAATTTGTGCATATTACGTATGTGAACTTATTATACATGCTTTTGAGCATGAATAATTTATCATGTTAGCAAAGAGGAAATGAACTATGGCTTCTCATCTGGTTTGGATTATTCATGAATTAGAAGACGGTGCTTTAGAGTATTTTCATGAAATACTGAATGTCTTAATGTACTGTGCAAAGTTTAACATATTCTCTCCTTTTTTAACTTTTTGACACTATTACAATTAACTAGGCTACGTTCATTGATCAGTTGTATTCATTAAATAACCTTGTTTTTGCAAAGGAGAAGAATACTGGCCCATTAATAACCTGTTTAACCTCTGTAGGTCGTTATGCAGGTGTTACCTTCCAGCCAGTTTGTTTCTGCAGAATCTACATATTTAATATGTGGGAATTTTCTTTTCATAATATTTGTTCACTCATCCAGATCATTAATAAAGTTATTAAGCGAGGGCAAATCCAGACCAGTACTCCCTTACCACCTTGAAATATTGTGCTGATGCAGAGGTTGTATCTGATTTAATTTTTCAAGGATTATAGGTGTGGAATTAGTTTTCAAGAATGGAAATCTTTAGTACATATTTAAGAACAACTGATTCATTGCTCAGCTGGGAAATACTGTGGAAAATAGAAACTAAAAAAAGCAGGATTGGGTCCAGAATGGTCAGAATTTATTAGCGTCACTTTTTGGAAGGGGCGAGGCAGCTTGTTTATGCTGAAGTCAGAAAAGAGAAGAGGAAGCTGGAGAAAGAATTTTATCTTTGCTCATTCGTCATGACCAGTTCTGGAACATTTTCATTGTTTAAAATTATACTATATGTATATATATATATATATAAACGAGAACCTGTCTCCAATATATATATATATATATATATATATATATATATATATATATATATATATATATATATATATATCGGAGACAGGTTCTCGTTTTGTAGTTCAGTCTGGTCCTGACTCACTATGTAGCCCAGGCAAGCCTCAACTCAGCCATCCTGCTTCTGTCTCCCAAATCCTGGGATTATAAGTGTGAGCCACCACGCCCGGCAATAATATTTGAATATTTTATTTAATAATATTTAATAATATAATTTAATATTTTTCTTGAGATTCATTTAAATTAAAATAATAGAGCTTCCATTCAATTACTAATAAGGAGCAGGTCCTTTTGTTATAAATGTCTTTAATGTTCTAATCTGATATGCCTAATTTCTTATTAATAAAAGTTATACAAAATGCAAAAAAAATCTATTTTGGTTTTTCTATTCTGCTTCATTTTGATTTGTTTAAAATAGCATAGTTTTGTTTTTCAAACTAACTGTAAAATGCAAATAAATTAAATAATTTATTATTAAAATGAAGACTGAAGATTTCGATATTTGCTTTTAGGCAGTGTTACACATTTCATAAATAATCAGTCCATTTCAATAAGGAGACAGTTTCCCCAAGCAAGAAGAATAAGCATGTATAACCAGTCAATGTTAAAAAGACACAGCTTTAAAAGATTCGTATTTTACTACTACTTTTTATTGTAACTAGTCATTAGCCTATAAAGGACGTTATTTTAAAGAATTAGTTTTCCCATGCTCCCTATTTAAATTAGCTTCTATTCCCACCAAGCATTTGAAAAACATAAAACCTTACTAAAATATATCAGTTATATCAAATGAAGAAATCAAACTATGTCAACTTCATATCGGTTGTACTCATGCTAACTCATGTTTGCTCAACTGAGTAAACAAGAAATCATAAAATTAAGTAAGTTTCAAAAAATGTTGCTCACTTGAAAAAAATATACTTTTTTGTAATATTGATTCACTTAAAGGAATAGATAAGAAATGTAGGGATTTAAACATTGCAGTTTTCCACATCACATATTTGAGACTTATGGACTAGCTTTGCGCGGCAGTCATTTTTTTTTTTTGCCAAGAGTCCACATTTTAGAGGAGGGGATTCAGGAGTTAATACTACAGAACATGACGCTGCCGTATTGGCACTCTGAGTATCTCGAAGGAAAAGTCACAGGAACCATCCCAAGAGCCAGTCTCTCCCCCTTTTCTGTCTTCCTCTTTCTCATCTTTTTTCCAACCCTGATGCATAAAAACACAATTTCGCTCCTCCTAAGCAGGTCGCAGAAATTACAGTCGTTCTCCCACAAAGACCACCGCGATTGCTGCTCTGAGCCGCAAGCCAAATACCTTACAGATCTGCATCCTTTCTCCCCGGAGGACCTGGGGCTAATTCATCCCGGGCAATCAGGAAAATCAAGGTCTAGGGCGTGGCCAGTAGACCACCCATGTACCCCTCTCCCGCATCGCCTAGTTTCGTCTTTCTTGGTAAAGCAGCGAAGCCATACGTCCACTCACTGCGTTTCCCGTGTCAGACGCGTCCGCCGTGTTCGTGTGTACGGCGTGTAAACCGGGACACCTTCTCTCCTGTTTACCTGCTATCAGCTTTCGCACCAGACTCTGCTACTGAATCTTTCCAGGAAACTTCGTGCTTTCCTGCCTTCCATGTCCTTCCGGAAGATGAACCCCATATGTTCAATAGACCATATATAATGTGCCAATAAAGATAAAACTAAACTAAAAAAAAAAAATCGAAACTATTAAACTGGCGAAGAAAGCATTATGTAAAACCTCTGACTTTCTGACAGTATAATGAAAATGATAATTTTACCCTAAATGATACAATAAGGTTACAAAGCAAGACTCTCGGAAACGAAAAGTGTTGGCCCCACGCGCCGCGGAGCCGCCACGGAGACCTCCGCGGGTTCCCTCCCAGCCGCCTCCTGCAGAGCCCGTTTCCGGGCCGGAGGGACCCGCCCTGCGTCCGTGCCTCACGCTGCGCGGCTCTCGCTGCCGGCCACAAGCAATATTATAACATTCTGGAAAAGTTAAAAACAACTAAAATAGGAAAACAGTCCAGTGTGTGCCAAAGCAGAGGGCAAGAGGATTGACTTAAAGGGAATAGGATGCTTAGACTTTTTTTTTCTTTTCTGTTTTGTTTTTTAATAAACAATAAGGTGGGGTTTTTTTGTTTGTTTGTTCGATTGTTTGTTTTTTTGACAGGGTCTAGCTCTGTAGTTCAGCACTTCAGGTTGACCTTGAACTCACTATGTAGCCCAGGCAGGCCTCGAACTCACTCAGCATCCTCCTGCCTCTGCCTCCTGGGTGCTGGGATGACAGGCGTGAGCCACCGCACCCGGGATTGTTCTATGTGGTTACGCGGGATCGAATGCTGGAGCTTGAGCTTGCGAGGCAGACGCCAGAGACCCAGAGCTAAATCCCCTGCCCAACTGTGGTATTTTTCAACATCTGTTCCCATTTGTGCGAGACGGTATAATGACAATGATGATTTTACCCTAAATGATACAATTAAGTTATAAAACAAGACTTTTTATCACCATGAGACACGATCTCACCTCCTGCCACTGCCTAAAACTGCTTCACTCGCTCCTTTTTCATGTTTATTGTGCCCAAGGTACGTCCTGTTCAACTTTGGCGGCAGGATTATCCCGGCTTCAGAAGCTTTTACATTCCTGTTTCCCCGCGTTTGAAGATACCACCTCCCTGTGCATCCTGCTGGGGACATCTTCCCCAGCTGCACACGGGGTGGCAGAGTTGTGTTAGGCCCTGAAGTCCGCGCCAGGGGGACCGCGGACCGGGGAAATCAGATCGTGCGCACGTGAGCATGAATACGCCCCGTCAGCTCCACGGTGGGCTGTGGGCCCGGAGGATGGAGCATCTTTTTTTTTTTTTTTTTTTTTTTTTTTTGAAACAGTGTCTCGCTTTGAGTTCAGGCTGGCCCTGAGCTCACTATGTAGCCCAGGCAAACCTCGAACTCAGCAATCCTCCTGTCTCTGCCTCCCGAGTGCTGGGATTACAGGCGTGAGCCACCACGCCCGGCGGATGGAGCATCTTTATTCCCCGCCTCACTACGGGGCTCTGAGTGGCCCCTGGAGAGTCCGCGGTGAGGGAGGATGATCGACTTCCGTGATTCCCTCCTAGCCGCCAGGGCTCCTTCCTGAGCAAGGTGAGTGGCTGAGAGCTAGGACACAGTGCAGCGAGGCCGTGTGTCATTTGGCCTCCACTCCTTGACCTGTCCGTCAGAGAGGAAGCGCTAATAAGAAGCCTAGACCGGAAGTCTAGGATACCTTGTGTGAAAGTCTTTGATTCTAGGTCTACAGCGGTGTTTATATTGCTGTAAAGTTGGGAAAGTAACAGTTTGACCTTGTGTTTTTTTCTCTGTGGATTTGTGACTTTTTTATATCATGATCCTATCATATGCTTTATCAAAACATCTTAGTTATTATTATACTTGTCTGTAACTTTCGATATGTGAGACTTTTATCATTTTACCTCACATTAAATATAATTTTCATTCCTACAAATGTATCAAGAAATATTTTATGATAATAGTCACATTTTTCTTAGTCACCCTGAAGCAATAAATGCTTCAGGTCACTGAATTCATTTTAGTCACCTTTTCACTGGCTTTCTCTTAAAATCAAATGATCAAGAATTGAGACACAAATAATATTTTTGAAATTGACAAAGGTTAACGGTTATTGTTATTCAAATAACCAAACATCGGTAAGAATGGAAAAGAATTTTCCGGAAAATATTCAATTATAGAAAGGACCCTGGTGTTAAATCACATATTACTGAAGGAAAACTCCAAATGTCCCAACAATGATAGAATTATACTGTCTCCATTGTGGACTTTAATCTACAAAATAACCCAGCTGTAGATAGGAGCAGAACCAAATACCAGTTGTGGTTTTTTTTCCAAGATTTTATGCTTTTTTGTCTGATGAAGAATTTACATTAATTTTACTATAATTTCCCAGCATTCCTCTGAAAGAAAATATAAACAAACAAGCAACAAGATACAAATAAAAATCCACAGAATTGGTAAAGCACTACTACTTGCACTCACATTTTCAATAAAAATCATCGCAGAATAAGTTATTTTGGCAGAAGATGCAGGTTCGTTGCCGTATCCACCGGTCTTCATTTATGAAGGAGAATAGATCTCTGACCTTAGCCAGACATACAGAATAAACACCATATTCCTGATTCTTTTTTTGACCCTAGAGATAAAAGCTGACTAACGTCCGGTGTCAGAGTAGGAGGAGGAATATTGTTGGTAGTCATTGAAAAGTTTGTTTACCAGGGTGGGGAATGTCTTTTCTCTTTATTTTCCTTCCTTTTTAAGAAACAGGGCAGCTGTAATGATGAGATCTAGGGCAACTATGTAAAAATAGGAGACATATATCACTGGGGATGGAAAATAAATCCAAAGCAAAAGACTCTAGATTTGTGGGTATCACGGAGCTATGATATTTGATCTGAGATTTTCCATAGAGTAGAAATAAGCAATCAATCAGAACCTTCAGTTTCTATACTGCCTCTGTGAATTCTCAAACTTAAATGCACATTGGAAGCATCAGAAAAACTTTCAAAATATTAATCTTTTGATCTGTTGAGGTCTCTGCACAATGATCTATTGGCAGTAACTTTCTAATCAACCAGCTACAAGCCCAGATTAAATATCCTGAGATCATAGCTTGCCCCTGTGGCATCTTACTTTTCTTGTGCTTGAGTAATGCAGTTGAGCTTGACTTTCTGTCACTATCACAAAGTACTTGAAACAACTTACAGTGAGAAGAGATTTACTGTGACTCATAGTTTGGGTGTTTCCAATGGAAAACCAGGCAGTTTAATGGCTTTGGTCTTTGATGGCCTGCCCAGGGGAAGGCAGAGAGCACAGGTCTCACCTTTGAGAGATCCAGGGGCCAGGACCCGAAATCCCATCATTAACATATTCCTAGGGACCTAGGGGCCTGCAGAACACTTTTCAGCAGCACTGCCCAGGGATCAATATTTTAATTAACCCAACTCTTTAAGTCTTTGCACCATGTTGTCTAGTGATAGTCCTTCTTTACTGCACGGACCTCTCCACAGAACAGCTCTCCAAATAGTAGGCATCACCCCTCAGAATGACAGAGGAGACTTGTGACACGAAAGCCAGCCTTCTGTGCATCCTAATTTCATTCTTCACTTCTGCCATCATCTACCTGATGAAAACTGATATATTTAGATAGGACACGAGAGTAGGGGATTTCTCAAGGACATGAATGCCAGAAGGTAGAGGTCACATGAGAAGTCTTTAGAGACTGCTTTTCAGACTTCAGCAAAAGTGGTGGTTTTTCTTGTTTTTCTTTTCTTCTTATTTATTTATTTATTTTCCCTGCACTGTCACCTATGATTTTAGTTACTCATTATCAACTATGGTCCAAAATGTTACATGGAAAATACCATAAGCAATTCATATATTTTCAATCATGGATCACTCTAAGTAATGTGATAAAATTCCTAAAAATTGCCTACTGAGTCCATTCTGCATATAGGACACATGCACAGGCCACTTATACTGCTCTTGGTTTCAGATCGACTGTCACAGTATCCCAGTGGTACACTTACGTGATTTTTATTTATTTCCTTGTGGAACTCAAGTATAAATAATAAAGCTAGCTATTAACATATCCAAAAGGAAAAGCATAACGTGATTTACGTGGAAAAGCAGAAGTTGGTTATTTAGTGAAGAAAGAAAAAAATGTATATTGATATTGATTATATCTCCAGCAAAGATATTTGTGAACGTGCAAAGAGGAAAAGTAAATTTATATGAGTTTTTCTCTCACACATCAAGCAGTAAAAATTATTCCTACAAAAGGTGATGCTAAGCTATGAAGGGGAGGTGTTACATTTGTGTGTGAGAGACACAAACAGGAAATAGGTTCTGAGTGACATTAATATGCTGTGTGAAAAAATGCTGAGCCTATATGGAGATGTCCACAAGCAGTCCCCTGAGCCATTTACTACCAGGGATGAACGGATATATGAGTTAAAGAATAATGTTCAATTAAACATATGTAGAAATTTCTGGAAAGGCTGTATCTGCACAGGAGAAAACACACAGCCACATAAAGGAGTTAAACATGAGCTGTCTCAGAATATGTGAAATGGACATATTGATTACTCAGGGATGAAATAACTTAGGGAGTTGCAATTACAGTCACGGTCATTTGTCCTCCCTCTTCATTCATGCACCCAGCGAGGCATATTGTTTTGGGGGTGGATATCTTTACATATGTGGAAATTTAAGTAGTGCTGCATCACCAGACACTGGTCGTTGAGGCTAACAGCAACTTGAGTTGACCAAGTCCAAAATGACCATTTGTGTAATCCTCCTTCCTTTTAAATTGAAAAGCATCTGAGACTATTAGTGTATTGGAAAGAAGGTAGAATGCCAAGGACCAGGTGCTCAGTAGCAGCCTTCATTGAAGGGGCAGGGTTAAGCTGTCGGGCTGCTCTGGGGGTGCAGGGGGGTGTGCAGGAAGCTGTACACAGCCTCACGGTGGGGACTAGTGGGCCGGGGTAGGAAAGCACCAAGCAATTTTCTAATTGGCGTGTGTGGGTGCGGTGGGGGGAAGACACTGTGGGAAGAAGAAGGGCAGTTCTTGGTGGGAACATCATTGTTCTGAGCTGGCCAGACCTGTGAATATTATAAACAAAACTTGTGCTGACTCACTCTTCCACAGGTGTCAGTCCATGATTAGCTGGCAGGTTTTTAAACCTGTGAGAAGGTGGCACGTCACAGAAGTAAGGTAGAACTGGGAAAGCTTGCTAAACTCATGGCTGCCAACAGGCCAAAAGGAGCATGAAGAGGGGTCAGGTTTCAATATTTATGCCAAGTGCATGCCTTCAAGCACCTAAATTTCTTGCACTAGGCCCCATTTTGTGAGGACTCCATTACGTTTTTCATGGGCTGAGCACCAAGTCATTATTAACACATAAGCCATTTATGTGCTAGGTGTTAGGTGTGACTTTCCAGACGTAGGCGACTGCATGCTGGGCCAGAACACTAGTCAGGGTCTGCCTGACCACACGTGGTCTGCTGACCATGCACTGAAACCATGAGCCCAAAGAATCATTTCTAGCTTACAAGTGCTTTATTTTACCTGATTTCTCACAGGGATTCAAAGATAAGACAAAAAAAATGTTAGTACCAAAAATAAAAAGTAAAAAGAGGATTATGTGAAAGGACAAAATTATTTCTCTAAAGCTAAAGCTGGCCTTGTTGCAGGATATTTCCTGAAAAGCCCAAACTTCCCAGGCTTGCTGGAGACAACTCAAGAAAGTTTTTGTCTGTTAAATAATTTTCATACTTCTGCCTTCCTGCCAAAGGTAGCTAATTTTTAATTGACTGGAAAAAAATGAGTATCCCATTTGAATTATTAAAAGAGCCAATGAACTTGCAGAACCTGTATACCCAAATTTGTTACCAATGGAAAAATATCAAATGTTCTAGTTCTATAAACCCACCCTTCCCAAAGGTGTGATTTACCCTGTTTTGCATTGAGACAGGGTCAGTCACCTCACTGCACGAGTGCAGGCTGACCCTCTAGCTTTATTTTTTTTCTTTTGCTTTGCCTCCATGGACCTTTGCCTTGTTGTCTTTCTCCCAGACCAACCTGATGGTTGGGGAGTTTTTCAACAATAATACTGTTATTTTAGCCAAAACAAGGAAAAAAGCCCTTGCAATTATTTATACATTTGTACAAGTATTGCCTGAGAATTGGGTCAGAGAAAGGCTAGAATTCTGTAAGCAAAATTTAACAAGTTATTTTTAAAATCACTCAAAAGACCACAATGCTAGTAGGAATACAGGAAGCAGAAGCTGTGTTCATGAGGTTTCAGATGTCTATGAGGATTCTGCTGGGCACTGGAGTAGAAGGTATGCTTACTACATCGTGGCAAAAGCTGTATTGTTTGTTGATGTCCTGAGATGTGGTGGGAGGCCAAATTTAAAGGAGATAGACTAATTCATGTAGTGAGAGAAATTTCAAGGCAGTGAAGCATTCCAGCATGCTGGGTGCTATTGATTATGTTTAGTCAATGGCTTTTAGATTTAGAGTGAAAATTGAGAGCAAAAAAGCACAGATTTGAAGATTACACCATTTGCACAGGAAACATGCATATTCTAAGGAAATGCCAGTAAAAATGCAGTTTGTAATGAAACTAGAAAGAATCCAAGTACTTTGCAAGATGATAATAAGGAAAGTACATGAACACCATCTCAGGAATTAGCAACACCTCATTTATTGCTGGCTCAAAGTTTTAAGTGTAACTGCCTTTCAGACTTCTATTTGAGAAGAAAAACTTTGTGTCTCCTTGCGCACAGGCCCGTGCCAGGAATAATTTTTTCTAGTTTTCATTTCCTGTATTGATGTACTCGAACCCTCAGAACCTACTTATCTGTACCACCTGCCTCTGCTGGCAGACATTGGCATCACTCTCGTGATATAGGTTTTAAAGGTATCCAGAATAAGAGTAACGGAGTCCAGGAGGCTTTAGAGATCTCTAAAGGAAAGCCTTGGAGGCTGCGTGGACCGTATGGTGCTTGGAGTTCTGGAAGCTACTCTGTGCCAGAGAATGGTAAAGCCTGGAGCTGGTAAAGTGCTCAGTGAAGACCTTTGAAAGCTAAATAATCAGGAACTTGGAGCACTTGCTGAGAGAACTGAGTCAGCCGCGGGGACAGTGACACGGGTTTCAGCTGGGAATGTTTGAGAGAAGAGCTCCAGATCCCCGTGGACGCTGCCTGTGCCCCGGAGGCCCCAGACTCGGTTCCCTGCGAGGTTTCAGTATGACTTTGGTCTCGACCTTCCTGAGTTGTTTGCTCTGCACGGTGATGTGTTGTAAATAGGCACATAGCTTTTCTTTTTTTATGGATAAGTACAAATACATTTACCTTAATTCTCAGAGAAGGCTTTAGATTTGAACTTTAATATTATTATTTCTGGAAATAGACTGAGAATACTTTTTTTAATCTGTACTTTTTATTTTGTGGTGAATAGGAATCTGGGATTGCATGGCAGAGAAAGTGTTCACCTCATGATTGCCAGCAAGCCTCAGGAGAGAGAGGCGGGGCCGGTTCCCAGGAGCTCCTTCAAGTGCAGCCCCCATGGGTGAAAATATGTCTCATAGGCTCTACCTCTTTAAAATTCTGTAATATTCTTCCACCTCCCAGTAGCACCGGATACCAGAGATAGGGGTCCATGGACATGCGAGTTCCCATAGGAAGCACCATTTTCAAATTAGCTTCTATGTTTCCTCATTAAGTTTTTAGTAATTCTCCTAACTCTGTATTAAAATTATCTGGGATGTTTTAAAAAAATGTGTCCTAGTTCAAAGTGAGATTAATTGAATAAATCTCTCTGGGTTCAGATATCGAACATTCGTGTTTCATGTAGAACCTCTAATGATTTTCATGCTCACTTTTGCTGGGAATCGATACATACTGCTGCTGGTCACCTGAACAGAGATTGATCAACTCTCTTGGGCCATATCCAACCAATTATCTTCTTTAAAATAAAATCGGGGGCTGGAGATGCAACTCAGTTGTAATGTGCCTGCCGAGTATGTCTAAGGCCCTGGTTACTGTCTTCTATATCACTCAACAAAAGAAATCATGCAAAAAAAAAAATAAAAGTCTTGTTAGTATATTGCCACATTCATGTATTTTCTATGACTTCTTTTGCACAAAAACATCAAAACTGAGTACAGAGACAGTGCGCTCAGGCATTAAAAGTATTTCCTACCTAGCTGGTAACTTAAGAAGTTCGCTTATCTCTCCAGTGTGCTCTTTGTTATCTCTCTCACTCAACCCCTCTAAGTCGCCGTTTTTCCCAACGATATAGTTTCTAGTTTTCCTGCAACAAACCTAACTCTTTAGTACTAACACGCTTCCAAGCCTTTATACTCTGCTGAAGCACATCACAAGTGCAAACAAGCTGATACCCCTAGGGGGATTATTGCCATCATGATCTGGAAAAGAAGTTGCATTTGTCCCAAAGAATGATTATTAGTGATGCAAAATTCCTCACAACCGGCTGAAAAATGCACCCTGAGGCCAGCAAAGATGACTGACCCTCCACACGCGAAGTGAAGCCGCCTCTCCGTGTCAGTGTGAATGGGATGGCTGCAAACAAAGGCCCCCAAAATTCATTCAGTGCCATATAATTGAAGATAGTAACTTTATTTCCTCTAGGAAATAATGATGATTTTATTTCCCTTAGGTTAGAACTGAAATTCGGTGCAGGAGAGAAGAAATGGAAGGAAAAAAAAGCAAATGCCATCAGGAATCAGGTAGTGGTATCGATGGTTAGGAAAAGTCCTATCAAGTACAATGGAAAACCTAGTTTTCAGTGGATTGAGTGAGATTTTTGTGCTTTGATTAAGCTTTTTGAGGCATTTCCTCTCAGCACATTCAGGCACATTCATCAAAGAGAACTATTTACACCAGACACTTTTTAAAGATGACAGGAAACACTGTATTTTGGAGCATTGAATGTGAGAGCCTATAATAACGACAGAAAACAGAGATTCAAATAAACTCCAAGTGTTGCAAAGATAATTGAAGATTCATAATCAAAGAAAAGGGGGCACTGGATAGAAATAGATTAGACCTCAAAGGTTTAGAGGTTTATACTACACTGATTTCTCACTAAAGCACACCAAACTATCAAATGTCAAACGTGAGGACATTTAAAATGACTTAGCAAAATTCTTTGCTTAAAAGGCTTGACAGGAGACTCACTAACGTTTGACTAGGCGCAGAACTGACAGGTTCAGCATTGTCTACTTAGAGTGCTCAGAGTGCTAGAGAGCTTGTTAAAACACACTCGGGTGTGCTGCAGAGAAACTCCGGGAACAATCAGAAATGTTCCACAACTTCGCGTTCACATTTAAAAAAAAAACACAACTTTTGCTTCTCTTAATACAAATAATATGTTCCTGTATCTTTAACCACAAAAGAGGAAGTGTCTAGTATACCTCTTCTTGTTCTGATTAAATTTATTTAAATGTTGCAAATGTTCTAGGGAAAATATTTTGGTTTTTAAATGAGGGGTACTTTAGAAACTGAGACACATTATATTTCATATTAATTGTCCTATATGCATAACTCTATTAACTGATCCCTACAGTCTGAAAAACTCATATCAGGGCAAAACTGAAGAGGACACAATTGGGAAGTATATTTCTGGTATGCTGATAAGCTGAATTTGAAATAGTCATTTAAAACTGATGCACACATTTTTCTTTTATCTAATATTTTTAAATGAGTTAAATAATTATATATTAAAATATCACAATAATTCTGGATCTAATGATACAGTTATGACATAGTAAGTTACTATTTTATGTTCAATTAGTACCTTAAAGAGCAATCCTGTCACTGTAACAGGAGCTTTTAAAGAATATTTAAAGTTGTTCTGGTTTCTAAAATTAGGAGGTAGCCTACCATTGTGGATAAACACTGGCCTTTTTGATGAGGAACAGTTTAGCAGGCTCAGGCTGCATGACGCGTAGTATTGCTAGCTTTCAGAATCAAAATGCTATCAGCGAATTCTGGTCACCTAAACATGAAAATACCCAGGGCTTTCCAAAGACAAATGATGATGTCATGCTTACATGCCATGATCTTTGGAGGTATCATGAAGATTTCACTCCAATGTCAAATGATGGAAAAAAGATAATTGAAGGTAAATGTAATTAGTCTTTGGAAACCAGATGTAAATATGAGCTATATTATAACTTCAAATATGTGTATGATTCATAGATCTTCAATTGACAATTTCATTTTGTACCAGAAATGTTATCTAGTATCAGGGGTTTTGGGGTCCAGGTCTTCAAAGCTTTAAAACTTGTTAAATGATGATAGAGCTTTCATTAGACTGTTAATCCAACCAATTATCTCAGCATAAGGAAAATAATATATTTTGTGTGTTTATTTTTTTGGAAAAGGTCAACTCTATTTCATATTTTCTCACCAAACACTAAACTTTTTGTGCTCTATACTTTCAATGAAAAAAAGAATTTGAGAGGAGCTAATTATTGCAATCAAAAGCTTTCATAATGGAAGTGTGAAATTATTATTTTTTGAAATGAAACATTTATATTATGTCTTCTACTAAATATATTTAAGTAAGTATAAAATTTAAGTAACAATTTTAACCTTAAAATTAAATTACTTATAAAATTATATAGGTATGCATTTTTATTTCTAATGGTGAGATATTTTATAAATATTTTTGTAATTAGTATAAAATTTAAAAATTAAGATAAATTAGAAGTAAAATATCCTATATTTATCAAGATCATAATTCATTTATTAGTATATGTAACATACTTTATGATAATCAATTATAAAATAGTATTTTTTTTTTTTTTTTTTTGCTTTTTGGAG